>JARSSU010003565.1:0-65639 GCA_029619165.1 Eurosta solidaginis
TATACAATTTGGATGGTAGCTCTGTGATACGTAAAGCGCCACATTCAGCATTTGTATCAATATCGATTTAAAAATTAGGTCGTTGGTAGAATCGCAATATATTTGGTGGTTAACCAAATATTTAAATAGTTATTTTTAGAAATATTATTTTATTTACTTTTGAGTTTAAATATTTTCAACTAATTAGAATTTTCTTTTTTTGAAGTATTAAAAAATTTTAAGTTAACATGAAAACTCAATTAAAAATTATTTTAAAAATTAAAGTAAAGAATACAAAGTAGTTAACACTATATTTACGATCCTTTTTCCGGGAAGTAGGACCAGAGGCGGACTGGGATGAGACTCGAAGTGGGGACTGGGACTCGGAATGGGACTGGAAACCAAAATACATACCACCCTCTGGGACTGCAATAAGGGATGAAGAGGAATTAGAAGAACTTGAGAGACGAGAAAGATGAGAAGGAGGAGGAGACTGAGAAAGAGATAGAATGAGACTGAAAGATGGAGATAGATGAAGCGAAAAGGAGGGGAGGAGTGAATAAAAGGATTAGGAAAAAGTAGGGAGGGGTGAGGGGGTGAGGGCAGAGTTAGCCGGAAAAACATCTTATTAAAATGTATGCAGATATACCAAATTTAGGGCAGAACAACGTCTGCCGGGTCTGCTAGTAGGTCATTAAAAAACCTTAAAAATAAAGTCGGAAAAAAGTAAAAAAAAATGAAATTTAGCAGGCTCGGAAAATTATTTTTTTGGGTATACGTAGTGGAACTTTTTTCACTGAGCCCAAATCCTATCGAAAAATCGATGACGCGATATCGGTTAACTTTCGTCCATACAAATCGACCCACCCTGTATTGTGGCAAACATGTTGCCCTGTATTGTGGCAAATGTTGACACAGCATAAATGGTTAAGATGCATACATCTATGAAAAATACTCTTTCGTTACAAATTATAAACAAAAGTTCAATTTTATGGTATATTTGTAGTATGTATATGCTAATGTCTGTGCACTAAGAAGACTTAATCTCCAATATATTTTGTATGCTAATTTGTATGCTGATCGTAAAAGACAAAATGATTGAATATTAATTGTTTATATTTTTTCACGGCAGTCCTGTGTTTTTTCAAGAATTTTGTTATTAATATTTGTTCGTAATTTGCTTAAGCTGTGCTCATAGTGAATAATTTTATCATAACAAAAGTGATGGGAAGTGAGAAAGAGAGAAAGGCAGGGAGAGGAGTGAATAAAAGGATAGAGAAAATGAGTAATATAAAAACTTCCTAAAAGTTATGCAGATACGAGTAGATCAAAGTTAGGGTAGAACAAAGTCTGCCGGGTCTGTTAGTTCATAATATAAAAATATTCATAACGGTTGGACCGATTAGCTATTTCTGAGTATATTCCTGAAGTACGAGAATGATTCTTACGAGAGAGATAAAATCTTTCCAAGAAGTGGACCAGATACCGATCCATTCGAATGACTTCTATTCACAGTTCGATTTGCCTGAAATTTAGTGTATAGGTAGACCTTTGCATAGGTTAGTATTTACGAAACTTTTTCCCAGGAAATGGACCAGGGACCGACTGGGAGTGGGATTGGGATTGGGACTCAGACTAGAACTGGGTGGGGAGGTAAGAGGTAAAAAACTCTTAAGAGATATGCAGATAGACCAAGGTTAGGGAAGAACAACGTCTGCGGGGTCTGCTAGTTATAAATAAGTTCATTGAAGGAAAATTAATTACTTTGACGTTATTAGACTTCCAAAGTTCGGATATCTAAAATTATTTAAACAAAACAAACTTCTTTCATGTATTCGCAGAGTTTTAACGATACACAACTTTACTAATGGATATTCTTTTTTGGTACACTCGTAACAATTATTAAACTTATAATTTGCAATTATTGCAAGATATTTTGAGCTGTTTTCGATAACAGCAATAACTGATTGTTAATCTCTCAGCCTACCTATGCGGGTCTAGCATCCGATTTAATCAAAATACTTAATAGAGATGAAATATTGCGTGCAATTGTTTATAAACTTTGTCGAATGATTGAGAACTTTTTCTCGTTTGTTCCTCGACATAATCATGTGCTCGACTCTGCCACAAAAAAACTCATAATCATCCAAGATATTTTATTTTGGTCTTTAAGTTATACTAAATTGGAAATTTTTTTCCAATATTCATAGGTTTGGAAAACGTTGATAATGAAACCGATTCGGATACAGAAAGCTTTCTTTACTCTGATATATCTGCAGATACATTTGTTTCGTTGAGCGATGTGGACGACGATGATGAAGAACGTCAAGTTATCGAACTCTCCAATGATTCAAATTATGATCGTGTTAATTTAGGTAAGTGAATATGATATGCTTGAACATGATATTTAATTGAGAAGGAGAAGAGTAAAACTACACTCAAACCAAACCTACAGACAAAATTCGTGGGTCAACACCATCGCCCACAGTTTCTGAGGATGATAAAAGCGAAAGAGGGGATTCACCAATGAAAATATTATCAAAGCAGGATGATAAAACTACGGAAGGCTCTGCGTTGGAAATAAATCCAGCGCAACTAATAAAAGTTCTGATACTGAAGTAGCAACAACAAGTATTCAAAACGTTCCAGAAATAACATCACCAATAAATTCTAAAACAAAAACCAAAAGTGTGGACAAGAGTCCTATTGTGAGTGATACGAATCTACTTGAACGTATTGATACAGTGCTTTCAGTGACGCAATGCCGAAGAAGAAGATAAAGAACTAGAAACTGATAAACATACTAACAATGAGGGTGTTGAGCTTAAAGTTGATGCCGAAATTAATATGACAGTTGATGAAGCTGAGGGGAGTATAGCGCCTATACCACCAGGCAGTGCAACGGTATATGACAATGATGATGCTGCTGCAAATACTACAGACGAAGGAATCCAAGGTGATCAACTTAAAACAAACAAATTAGAATTATTAACCAATGCATTATCTTCCGCAGAGCCATCCGAAGCGAACACAACTACAATGGATGAGGAAATGAAAGAGTGTCACAACGACGTAGGGTTGAATGCGGGAGAAGAAACCAAAGAGTGCGAAGAGGAAGAAGTTGAAGAATATGAAGAATGGAGGAGGGTGAAATAGAAGAAGAAAAAACTGACGTAACTGACACTTCTAATGAAGTTAGCGATAATTTGGCCGAAAAGAGTAATGAACACCTCGAACAATTGCCAAGAGATATTGTTGAATCTGGTGGTAATGCTGATGTCAAGGAACCATCCACAGATATGCAGGAGGATAGTGTAAATTGTAAGGAAGATGAAAAAAAATCCCAAGAACCGGAAGCAGATCAAAATTTCGAATTGGAAACACTTGGCGAAAACGCAACATCACAGGTTGAAATGACCTCTGCAACAAATCAGACGAAATTCTAAAAAAGAAAATGAAAAGGAAACTTTAAATAAGATGAATAAAAATCTAATGAGAAACGAGACGACGAACTTGAACAAATGGCCAATAGAGCTAATTCTAAAGGCACTGAGAGTAGAAACCGTCGAGGAATGAGTTTAATGAAGATACAGACAACCTGAAAGACGATGAGCGAGAAAAAAATAAAAATTCAACCTAAAATTGATAAAACACATAAAAACGATGAGGGAACTGCAAAAGAAGTCCAACTTGCAAATCCAATATCCGGGGGGGAAAGTCTCCAAAAGGAAGATATTGAAGGAAACATGGAAATTGAACCAAAGAACGACGAGCCTGATAAAACAACTGAGGAAGTTTCGCTATGCGATTGTCGAACAAACGATTGAAAGATCTGATAAACAAGGTGTCAAATCGAATAGTGATAATAAAGTCAGTGAAACGACCATAGAAAAAGAAAAAAAAGAAGATCAAACTGCGGAAGGTGAACCAAGAGTAGAATACAACTTTCTGAAAAAAAAGTCGAATACGAAATAACAGCAAGGGAAATGAAATCCGGGACGCTAAGTCACAAAGTAGAAATTGGGTACATAGATATAACAAACCATGCCAGCAGCTCGAAAAATCTGAAAACGCAACTTCTTAAAAATAGTAGGGGGAAAAATTTGAAATTAGTTTAGAAAAAGAAGAAACGGAAAAGCAGAATATGAAAGTTATAAATGAATTGGAAGAAACCTCTAAAAGCGTTGGCGAAAACATTACGCAAAGAGAAACTGAAAATAAAGGAATTGAGGTTGAAAGAAAGATGAACCAGCAATAAGCGCGAAAAAATTCACAGCCGCTGCAAGGTGAAACAGAATCAAAGGTAGAAACCCCAAAAAAACTAAAAGGCAGATAAATACCGGAAAAAAATCTCGGACTCATATGAAAAATAAAAAAACTGAGAGCAAAAACGAATATGATGGCAAAAAACCGGCGATAGAAGCTATTAACATTGATACTTCAGCAAACGAAATAGAAAATGGAGAGCAAATAGATATACGTTTAACTAAAAAAGAAACATCAGACACAAAAGACGCGTCTAATACAAAGAAAGCTGAGTTGGCCAAAGACGTAAAAAGCATTGCAACACCAGCTATAGTCAACACAAAAGAATTGTTACACGAAGGAAGAACGCCATCGCGTAAAAGGAAAACTCGTAAGAAGAAATTAATACAAAAGAGGAATCAACAGTCATAACATTAATTACCGGAATGGATAAAACAGCAATTGAAACACAACAAAGGAAAACGGAATCTGCCGAACAAAGTTTGTTAAAGTTGGAAGATGGGAATAATATTGAGCACAGAAGCAGATCGCAAACTACTCAAGCGAAAAAAAATAACAAAAATATGGCTGAAAAGGCCAAAGTTTCGGAGAAACTGCCTACCCAGGAGCAAAAAGAAGATGAAACGTATGTGCATAATATTAAAAACACAGAGGGAAAGAAGCTAGATGAAAACGATATAATCTCCGTTGATCAAGGTAAAGTGATAGAAAATAAAGTAGAGAAGACAGATGAAAAACAACAACCACCAGAAAACTGTGCGGATACTAAAGTTTTAGATGGTGAACAAACAAAAGAAAAAGCGTTAAATCCACCATCATCGCCCAAGGCTGATAGAAGAATACGAGGGCTTGTAGTATCCCTGAAGAAAACAGATTTATCAATGGTGCTAAATGAAATGCTCGTACGTAATAAAGAAGAATCATTGCGACAAGTTGACAAGTGGTGCTGCAGAAGTTGAAATTCCCATGGCAATTACAACAGAAGTCCATGAGAAAGATGAAACAAAAGCCAAGAAAAATCTGGAAAACCTCGCAGAAAATCTTGGAGACTCCCAAGAGAACAAATCAGTTGAAGAGGAAAAGTCAAAAGTTCAACAAAGTGATATAACATCAAAACTTACCACTAAACACACTAAGAGGCATAAGAAAAAGAAGAAAACACAACGGAAAGAAATTGAAAGCATTAAAGATGGTAAACATATAGAGGAAGTCAGTGATAGGGCAAAAGATGCGATTATTCCTAAGCAAAATGAAGAACTTAAGGAAACGGTGGAAAGTAAAAATATCTCAAATTTTGAGAAGGATAATATCAATGAAAGCGAAATGGCGTGTACAAGTAAAGCTGCGGCGCATAAAATAGCGCTGAGACGAACACGCGTAAAGCTAAAGCAATTGAAAGTGCATCGGATGCAAATACATTGGCTGAAGGTACTGGAAGTGTAGATGAAAAAGAAGTTGAGGATGTGAACGAGACTGATAAAGCGAGAGAAAACGCATCTGAAAAACCGGATACTTTGGAAACGAATACTAACGCCGCGAGACCTAAACGTAGAAAGGTGGAAGCTAAATTACATGAAAATGAAAAGAAAACAGACGAAAATCAAAAACAAAATATCGACACTACAACTTCAAGTAAAAATTGCAAATAAAAACCTATGTAAGAAAGTGGAAACAAATGAGATAATTGAAAGCGCAGATGAAGCGAAAGAGCAGAAATTATTAGCTCGTAGTTCTGTTAAAGATGAAGAGATGAAGAATTCAGCGGAGTCTTCAAATAAAACAGATAATAGAACGATGAAGTAAAAACGGAAGCATATGTAAAAAGCAAGCGAGATAATAAAACAAGGGCGAAGGGAAATGTTCAAAGCTCCCTTAGAAAGTCGGTTATTAAAACTGAAGCTAAAACTGGTGATAGATAGAAGCTAATACAGACAATAGTAATATCGGTAAAATCGACCAAGAAAAACATGAACCAGAGCTTAATTTAGCAGAAACGACAATATCAAGTGAATGCACAGAAGAGGAAACTCATAAAGATAAAAATAGAGATAAATTTCAACCAAAAAAATCTGAAGGTACAGGTGGAAAAAAATTGTCAGATCAGAGGCAGGAAGCAGAAGCAGTAATCGAAAGTACAGATGATCCACAAAAGGGCCTAAAAACAGTTAAAAAGGAATCAGAAAAAACGTTGGCTAAAAATATTGAACCAGATAAAGTACAGAGGATGAAGATGAAAAACAAGAGACAATATTCGAAGCTAAAAGCTTAAGAAAAAGAGCGAATACATATTTGGAGAGGCCAGAGTGTAAAGATGTTACGCAAAGGCAGGTAGCACAAGCTTTAACAAGTAAAAAAGATGTTAATAAAACGTTCGATGCAAACACTGAGGCAGAACAAATAATTGAAGAAGAATTAATAAAACGCAAGACAATGTTGTCGAACCAAAAAATACTTAGAAAAAGGATAAATAACCCTTTTGACAAGCAGCCAGCAGAAGTAGAAGTGGCACATAACAAAGATAGTCCACAAAAAGAAACAACACAAGCTAAAAGTACTAAAAAAGAACTTTATAAATCGCTGGATAAAAAACTGGAGCCAGAAGTAACGGAAGAAAAAAATAAAATGAAGAAAATATTGTTGAAGCAAAAACTTTTAGAAAAAGGTCAAACAAAACTCTTCAAAAAAATGCAGTGGAAGAGCACCAAATACTAAAGATAGTCCACAATCAGCTAAAAGTACCACAAAGGAAGTACATACATCGCCAGATAAAAAAGTGGAGTCAGACGAAATAATGGAAGATAAAGATAAAACGGAAGGAATTATAGTTGAAGCAAAAGCTCTTAGAAAAAGACCAATAAACTAACCGAAAGAAAAGAGGACCAAATGATGGACCACGAAAAGCCAGCCGAAGATTTAAAAGATGGTAAAGATAAAAAAGTGGAGTCTGAAGAGGTAATGGAAAATAAAGATAACACACAAGAAATTATTGTAGAAGCTAAAACTCTAAGGAAAAGAGCAAATAAACCTCTTGAAAGAAAGAGGAGAAAAAGGCAGTTGGGGAAAGCACAGGAAAACCTCAAGAAAAGGATGACGAAGAACTAGCTAAAATCACAAAAAAATATTTAGATAAATCAGCAAACATGAAAGTTGATTCAGAAGATGTAATAGAAAGTAAAGATAAGTTGCCAGATATTATAGAACCTAAAGTTCTTAGAAAAAGAGGGAATAAGCCATTCGATGAGCAAAAACTAGCCCCCGAAGCCACAGACACAACTCAAGAAGGGAATCTGCCGAAGATAAAACAACACAAAAGAGCGACAACAAATTGAAGGATAAGAATGAGGAGGAGAAAGTTCTCATTGAAAATGTAGATGATCTTCTGAAAGCACTGGCGAAAGTTAAAATTATAGAAGAAAGCAACGCTAATTCGTTAGATAAAGAAACGGGCAGAGGAAACGAAAGTGCATTTAAAAAGGAAACAAAGAATTATGCTGCAAAAACGTTGAGAGAAAGAACAAAGAAATCCGTAAATAAAAACTGAACCAGTTATAGAAATTGAAAATACCATTACAAATTTGAGAAATGTAACAGAAGTTCAAGTAGGTCTAGAAAATATCCAAAGCAAGCAAGAAAATATAGAGCTGTGATCGAAGAACTTAGTGAAAGTTCAATAGAAAAGTTGGCTACTGAGCTTCTGAAGCAGAAAATAACATAGAAGAAAGTAAAACGACCACTGTTTTAGAACCACCAAAGTCAATGGATGAAGTGCCGAAAGTTGAAAAAATCTTGTGATGTAGCAACATTCAGTACCTCAACAAAAGCAGCATCGGAAAGCTCAGCTAACTTAGGTAAAAATGTGAAACCGGCAAGTTCTAAAAGTGACTCCCGAAGCACGGATAGCACTGTAAGAATGAATATAGAAATAATGAAAACACTGCAATAAACGAAGAGCAATGTGAACTCAAGGTCAATGAGACTAATAAATCTAAAGACGGTTCCAAAATACCTGGAAGTAATACAGAAGAAGTCATAAGACCTGATGAGGGCAAGAGGTAGAAGTCGCTCGCCATACCAATACACCAGTTCCAAAAGATAATGTATCAGAAAAGGAGTTAGATGTAAGTGTAAGTGGAAGTGGTGATGCAACTAGATCTCTACGAACTAGACATCTGCGCCAGCAAACAGAAGCATCAACACCATCTCCCGTGCACTCTACCACGGCCGGCAGCGAGGATGATCATGAAGGTTCCACACGACGCATATTACGCAAACGCGGTGCTGATCAATCGCCCAAACAATACAAATGGTTAATTTTTTTCCTAGTTATAACTTGTAGCAATGAAGTTATATCAATATAATTAAGAAATTTTTTTTTATTTCGTATTTACAGAACTTGCTAGAGGGGGCTCAAAGCAACGACAGCAGCAAATGCAGTAACGATTGCACAAAAGCTTACAAGGGAACAGCCAAATTGAATCGCGGTCTAACAGTGCCGCCAACATCGACTTTGTCGACAAGGAAGCGTTTGCGTGACATACCACCGCAGAACACAACTGCTGAAAAAATGGTATACTATATATTTATGTGACCCGGCCTATAGAAAAGGTGGCTTATAACTCAAAAAAGAAATTGCGAGAAACAGCTGTAAAGATAAACAATGCATTTCTTCAGTTTCTTAGTAGTTTTTCTTTTGCATTATGGTCATACCCAAAAGGCAACCAAAAAAGGCAAAAAGCATAAATGAGATATGTGTGTGTGTATAAAGAGCGATGTTTTTTTCAATGATATGCTTTGCATTGAAAAAAAAACGGTTCCTGACCAAAAAAAAATCGTGTGAGTGCTCAGATTTAAAAGCAATGCTGAACGACTAGGACGTGTGTCGCTTGTGAATAATGTCTGTCGAAGAAGAATTTAGCGAGGTTTTTCAAACATATTTCTGTGAAAACGAAGAGAATGATGATGATTCTTTCGATGATGTTGGTATCAATTACGAGGACGAACTACAAGCATTGTTTCAAGCTGAAGGTCAAATGGAAGTGGATGAAAATATCATCTCCAGAACACTTCTCAGCAGTTAGGATTTTCTAGTTTCACCACGTGAAAGAGCGTCTCAAAAACTATCGAAACCAGAAAAAAGTCGGACATTTTTTTTGAGTCATAAGCCACCTTTTCATAGGCCGGGTCACATATATTTTAATATTAACTTATTTTGTAATATAATTAGGTTTTATTTATTTTGGTTGACCTACAAAATATCTTAGATCTTATTGTACCAATATCTTGTCAGAAAATAATGAAATGAACGAAAATGCTGACCATATAAACGTTTTTTTTTACTAGATCCTAATAAATCACCTACGGAAAAGAAAACCAAAGTAGAGTCGCACCGAAAATCTTGTAAGTATGAATATTCAAAGTTAACTATGAGAATTAATTTTCAGTAAAAGGATTCGATTATGAGATATACAGGGCAGTCATGAAATCCAATGTTATCGGATTAATGTTCGAAATGGAATTAGTGTTCGGTTTTTAGGTGTCACAGAATCCGATAATATCGATTTTGCTATCGGAAACAAACCAATCAGTTAAGTGCTGTTGGATTTCATTTTTTCTTAGTTGTTTTCTCTTGCAGTTGAAGAATTTCTAAAAATGTAAGTAAATAAAGGCTTATTTTATAATAATTAATGTAAATTTACATATATTTTCATTATTAATAGGGGAAAGCATAAAATTTCAATGCAAAACAGTATTTTGATTGAATTTATGGGGAACACCCAGATATTGGGAAGGGATTCACGAAGCACATCATCTAAATCGTTGACACCGTGCTTCTACACCTACACTCATGCTAGAAACCTTGCCAACTGATCCTTGATAGAATCCTTCAGCTAAAATCGTAACGTAGCTGCTAGTTGCAGCACTGGCAGAACTTTCGAGCGAGTTAAGTGTCCTACAATGGTGTACAATACCATTCGAAAAGCCTCTTTGTTTATGCGATAGTATGCAATGAAACTGCAAATTACACTATAAATATTTAGAAAACCCACATTAAGGAAATTTTTTTAATTTACGCTGTCTCTGGGTAACTCAAATGGATTGCTGCGATCTCTCAAATTTTCATTTGACCTCGCAACTTTCTTCTTCCAATAACATAAATGCTACAACTGCTCATGCCATTTTGATGTCAATAATTGTTTGTTTCTGATTAGATGCACAAAACAATTTTATAAAATTTTTCCAAAAAATCAACATCAAAATAGCCGGTGCACCGACAACACTGCAAAACAGCTGATTCGAACATCGCTTTTATTTTACATTCAAAAAGAGCAAACAATACGTTTTATGACAC
Source organism: Eurosta solidaginis (assembly GCA_029619165.1). Classification (NCBI taxonomy): domain Eukaryota; kingdom Metazoa; phylum Arthropoda; class Insecta; order Diptera; family Tephritidae; genus Eurosta; species Eurosta solidaginis. The sequence continues at coordinate 10,595 of JARSSU010003565.1, forward strand.
GATTCAGGGATGTCATGGAATCCAAGTCGGTTTTGCGTTTTGTCGGAATTACAAACCAATATTGAATTAATTGGTGTCATAAACCCGTATTGGTTTCGCTCTTTTCGAATGTAAATAAAAGCGATCTTCGAATCAGTTGTTTTGAAGTGTTATCGGTGCACCGGCAATTTTGATGTTAATTTTTTTGGCAAAATTTTTAAAATAATGGTTTTGTGCATCTAAGCAGAAATAAACAAATTTGTTGACACAAAATAGCATCAGAAGTTGTAGCATTTATGTTATTGAAAGAAGAAAGTTGCTAGAAGGTCAAAAGGAAAATTTTGAGAGATCGCAGCAATCCATTTGAGTTGCCAGAGATAGCGTAATTAAAAATATTTCTTAATGTGGGTTTCTAAATATTTATAGTGTATTTGCAGTTACCTTGCATACTATCGCATAAACAAAGAGGCTTTCCGTATGGTATTGGACACCATTGAAGGACGCTTAGCTCGCTCAAAAGTTCTGCCAGTGCTGCAACTAGCAGTTACGTTACGATTTTTAGCTGAAGGATCCTATCAAAGATCAGTTGGCAAGCATACTAGCATGAGTGTAGGTAGAAGCACGGTGTCAACGATTTTAGATGATGTGCTTTGCAATATCTGGATGTTTCTCTATAAATTCAATCAAAATACTGTTTGCATTGAATTTTTATGCTTTCCCCCTACTAAGAATGAAAATATATGGAAATTTACATTTATTTTTATAAAATAAACTTTTATTTACTTAAATTTTTAGAAAATATTCAACTGCAAGAGAAAAACAACTATGAAAAATGAAATCCAACAGCATTTAACTGCTTGGATTGTTTCCGATAGCAAAATCGATATTATCGGATTCTGTGACAGCTAAAACCGACACTAATTCCAATTCGAACATTAAACCGATAACATTGGATTTCATGACACCAAAGTAATTTTTTGTCGTTTTTAAATCCGATTCCGACAACAATTGGATTCCATGACAGCCCTGATTGTTTTTTAATTCCGACAAAACGCAAAACCGACTTGGATTCCATGACAGCCCTGATAGACCTCCTTACATTTAAAGAATCAATAACGAAAATTTTAGTAAAAGTTTAGTTTTTCATAAAAAAAAATTACAACTTCGTTTCAACAAATCAAACAACACGATTTTACAATTTCTTTTAAACCAATAACTAGAATTAACAGAAATTTAACTGGTCACACATATGATAAATCATATCTACACAAAATTGGAGTTTTAGTTCTCCTTATTGTAGGCATGGTTTGATTGATGATGTATATCATAAGACTTTTGTTTGTCGTTTTTTGAATGAGATTAGAAGTTCATATGATCTTTTTATTAATAATTTTTCTTTTAATGATATTTTTTTTAATATGAGTCTTACCATAGTAACTCAATTGATTACTTCTTTAATGAAGCGAAAATTGATTTTTTAATAAATGATAGTATTACTCCTTTTAACTTGTTGAGGAAATTATAAAATTTTATTTTTTCCTTTGTCGTATCCACCTGTTTCTTTTCATTTATTCGATTATTATTTTTTTTGTAAATAATTAAATATCATATATATATATACATATTATTTAAAAAATTAAATGGCCAACTTGCACTGGATATAAAAACAAGGAAGATTTACATGAAGAATATCAAGCTTTGAATTTTTGTCAATAACTATTTATAATTAATATAAGAATACAAGAACATTTTTAATTTTGCAAGATTATTCGAAACATATCAAGATTGAAATTTTTGTCAAGAACTAATTCTACAATAATATTTTTGAATTATTTGTCAAGTTTGAAGAATTACCTGGCAGTGGAATCAAACTTTCCAGCCATTATATCAAATCTCTAAAAAAAAACCAATAACTAACTAATTATTAGAGCAATGAATTTGGTTCGCATGACTTGGGAAATCGAAACGCGTTAGTTGTCGTTGAGAACGCCGTTATGATGCTCACTTACACACGAGTGTAGTTTATTTTGTGCATTCTCTAATAATGTTATTTCTCATTTTTTCCCTTAGCTCGAAGGCAAGATGACGCCGAAACTAGTGAAAGTGAGATTGAAACTTCAGCTTCACAACGCCGTTCAAGATTATCTGGCATAAAAGATAATCAAACCAACAAGAATGCGCGTGATAACTCAGCTAGTTTGGAACGCAAAACAGCACAACAAGTAGCAACAAAACAAAATGCTGAACAAGAAATAAACGAAACTATGCTTGGCTCAGGTTCACCTAGAAAGAGAGACAAGTCTGCAACTACAAACACTAATACTGCCAAGTTACAAACAACAACAACATCAACCACCACAACCACAGAGGCAAATAAGAAGCGTACTAAACAAGCATCAACAACACAATACAACAACAACAACACAATACAACAACAGCCACAAAGACAAACACCCATGACACAAAAAAATCCAACAAAACAGTCGGCTGGTTCAACTTCAGCTATACAACAACAACAGCGTTTTGATGCAAAAGCTGATACTAATGAGCCTGATTGTGATCCCCTATTAATACCCACAAAACGCTTAAGACGCTTACAAGCTATTGATGATTACGATGCTTTAAAAGTAAACGAGGATACGCCTTCAAAGGCCGCCGAACAACTGGAAAAGAAAAACATGGCGAACATGCCTAAACGTAAGTCTTTACGAGCTGTAGCTACATCTCAAGCTGATATTGGCAAGCCAAATGACGGGAACAAAACACATTTAAAACAACAACCTCAGCAACAGCAAGTAGAGATAAACAAAGCTTTAACAACGAAAAGTATAAATAACGAGGCTAGTAAGTCTATCAGTGCTAATAGAAGCAGTACAAGTGCTTTAAAGACACAAACATCGCCGACAAAGTCATCACCAGCCTCCAAAGTATTGACATTTAGTGAATGGTTGGAACAGCAGAAGAACAATGGTGAACCTAATGGTGGCGAAGCAGCTGAAACAACTGCACAAGCCAAAGAAGTGACTACAATATTAAAGGAACAACAACAACAGCTTCAGCGAAAATATTAGCAAATGTTTCAAAAAATGTGTTTCGAGCTAATATAGATGCTTCTACTGGCCCTGGTGTTGCCGTTGCTACTTCCTCTACCCCAATTGAAGTAATGAATTTGAGCATGAGTGGTGAAAAAGAGCTGAGGCAAAGAGCAGCTATACGTGAGATCCGTGATGCTGCGGCTAAAGCAAATGAGTCGATCATCACGTCGTCCCATAAAACACAGAGTGACACAAATGAAATGGTAAAATCACCTAAAACAGAAGACCTTGGAAATAGTTTAATAAATGCTACAAATACTAAAAGTGCTGCCAATAGAACAACAACACAATTTAAGCGACCATCATTGCCACAAAAGCAAGCAGGGCGTTCAACAGCACAGCGCGCAGGTGGCAATAGAACACCGACACCAATGCAGGGCAATAACAACAATACTCCCCAGAACGGAAAGGTAAGCTTGACACAGAAATGTCCCTTCTTTTGCACATTATAATTAAATACTTGGCATATTTTTTGTATTTTACTGAAAAACATATTTTTATTTTACTTCACAGCCGTCTGTATTACACAAAGTTAACACCAAATTGAAGCTGCGTAAATTACGTGTACGGATTAATCGTTCCACGGTTCCAGCATATTTCAGGAAACTAAGTTTAGCTCTCTCACGTGGACAAGGTAATGCAAAATTCTTGATCATGTAATGTAAGTTCACAAACGACATCCCACAGAGGCTAACACTGAAGCTGTGGCTCAAATTATATTTAAAAGTTTCATCGCCATACGTGTGCTTTAATAAATTGTTAGCTCTTTCGAAACAGCTTTCTGAGCTTCTTCACTATTCAATGTGTTAAACATAATTTTTTAGTTAAATTTTTTAATTTAATTTTAAAGCTTATCGATTAAGTACATATTGTTTTTTGTTTTTCTTCCATTCAGTAAAAAATGATGTTGAACAAAATTTCCAAACATCTCCAGATACCGCACAATCGGACAACGCCACAAAACCACAAAAGCAACCCTTACCTATTTCACAGAAACGGGTAACGATGAAGTCATCCGTACAGGCACAAAAACAACAACTTCCCACACTTACTGCACGGCCAACCGTTAAAGCAGCACCATCACCTAATAATATGGCTATATTCGGAGGTTCATTGCCTACGTTAACAAAAGTTCCAAGCTCATTGGAAAGGCCCACAACTAGACGTGAGTTGTATATAATTTCAATATCATGTTTTGTGTTTTGTTTTAAGTTATTTCAGTTTCTAATGAAGAATTCAACAAGCCTAACGCCATTATTGACCTAAATTTTTCAAATTGGAAAAGAACTGTCTTCTCTCTGCAAACAACGCTCTATACTAATCATAAAGCACGGGATTTTGGACGGGGTTGAGACACGGCGCAATGATACTTAAATTGTTTAAGAGAAGTTTTTCGGAAGATTAAGGTCATTCCCCTGAAGTCAACTGGTCGTGCTCCTTTTTATTTTTGCCCAAAAAATTTTTTTAATATCTCTTTTCCAATAAGATGAATGAAATTCCACTGACCGGCGGCCAGCGTGCTGTGAAGGTAGCATGCTCGCCTATCACACCAACAGTCCTAGGTTCAAGTCCCGGGAAAGTAAAATCGATGTGTCCCCCGGCAGTAACTTAAAAAGCCTTCGCTGGCTGCGCCATTTTATGCGAATGAATGAAGGCGCTCTGGGCCAGGTTGGTTATGGTTAAGTTGTCTTTTTCGAATGACAAAACGTGTTCACAAGCCTTACGAAAAATGTAGGTTTTAATTAGTTTAACCTATCATTTATCTATTCTTATAAGAAAGTTTTCGGTTATCACTATTTGCCTTTGACCCTTTCTAACATCTCAGTGTTAGACCAAATGAACTTGAGTGAAATTTCGGGGGTCAGCTACCATGTTGCACTTTACTAGTTAAGGCTTATTTTGCGCTCTTCTGCTGTCAAAGCCCCACTTTCATTTAACTTGACCTAGCCTTTTATAATTTCTTTGTTTTGATTTCATTACAAGTTTTTTTCTTTTTATGCGTTTTATACCCATTCAGCGCAAGATGATTTGAATACTTCTCACAATACCGCTGCAGGCTATCAACACAATAATGCCGAAGAGCTCTCTCTGCTAACTCCAATGAAATCGGTAGCTGTGCCATCAACTACAACTTCGTCACGTTCGCAGCAGCAACAACAAAAATCCCAATTGGCGTCCAGCGCTGCCGCTGAAGCTATCCGTGAGAACGTGCAAGTGCTGTAAGCACCGTCGATGTCAGCAACAACACAACGCGTACTCAAGTAATTGTTGGCCCCGCTAATACCAACAGCAGTCTTACTAAAGATACGACAGCAGCACCTTTCACACCTTTCGTACCAAAAGAAGAAATTGTTGACGACCAACAACAACCACAACAGCAACAGCCATCACAAACAGTTTTAGGCACATCAACTACTTCTGCAGCAGCAGCAGCAGCTGATAGTTCCTCTCTTAGTACGAATTCGTTAGCCTCACGTACATTAGCAATTGCTGCTGCTACCAATTCAGCTCTAAGTCAACCCCCAACTAGTGATCCAAGTGGCTATTATGGTCTTACACCCACCCAATTAGATACAAATGGTACACGTTTATATTCTTTCTTGCATCCGGCTAAATATAACCGTAATCATGGTTGTGTGCTACTCGATTACTGTTGTCCTAATCTTGATGGTCCAATGCCGGCCATTGACCCAACACGTATTCATGCTCAAGTACAAGCTGGTGTACGCGAGTTACCCGCATATATTGTTATGACAACAAAGTTAATAACTCGGGCTGATTTAGAGGCAAATAAGAGTGTTATCCCTGCATCTATAAGACAAAAGGTTGAAAAGATTACAGCTGATGCTCAATCTGTTGGGAATCAAATGCCAACATCCGCGGTTGCTGCTGTAAATGGTACACCAAATTTACAAAACGCATTAACATCTAAACCACCGACTGCTGCAAGCACCGCCACATCAGCAACATCGAAACCTTCCCTTACACCAACTATTACAGCACTACAGAAACACTTACCATCAACAACATCTATTACTCCAAAATTAATGCCACCAACATTAACATCATCATCAACAAATGCAACAGCAATGTCGACAACTTCTACATCATTAAATAATAGTTCTCAACGGACTGGTGGTAGTACACCAACACCAAATCCACCAACATCTCACCATATGCTCCTCAGTGATTATCAACGTTCCTTATTACGTACAAGTGTACGCCAATTTGATGCACGTCTCAAAAAATATTATTATCGCATTGCATTACTTTCATTTTCTGATCGTCAAAAAATTATTGATAATCTTATAACAACAACAACGTTAATACCTAAAGATGTTGAATGTGCTGTACGCTTATTGGACGAATATGCTTCACAAATAAATTTATTGCCTAGCCCACCTGCCGTAGGTGGTAGCCCCATGAACACAAATCCTAGTGGGGCAACACAACCAATGCAACAACAACAATCAACATCAAAAGCAACTATAACACCAACAACTAATACATTACCAATGCGTACCAATACAATTCAACAACAGCAGCTTCAGCAGCAACAGCAACTACAAAATCAACGTAACTCCAGTGGTCAAGGTGCTGTTCTCGATAAGGATAATAGTTTATTAGGCTATCAGTTAGCATTTTCGACATCAAACACCATGGCATTAAACAAATCGACAATTTCTACGCGTTCGAGTATAATGTCAACTGGTTTTAAAAATACATCTATGCCTAATGTATCAACTACATCGGGTGGCGCTTTGCCCTCATTAAAATCAGCTCAAGAATCGCCACGTATATTTTATACTAAACATCCGATGCAGACATCTACACCAATTGTAACTACAAGCAGTGGTAATACTTCGATGAGCGGCGGCAAATCAATTTCATTAAGGAGTACACCTCGCCTTGGCCGAGAGGTGACTATACGACAGGTGAGAGAGAATATTAATGATAGATATTTAAATATGAGTAAACATTTGTGAACCCACAGTTAAACAAAAGTTTAAATTTGACCATTCTTCGCAATCCAAATAATTTTTAGCGCTATAAAAAAAACTTAAATTATTGAAGCGGGAGAACTCTATTGCTTTATGTATGAAAACATATTGGCATTTTTAAATTATGGAATATTTTGAGAAAACCTGAAACAACGAGACATCAGAACGGACAAGGCAGCCGCTGTTGTAAATTTCTTTAAAGCCTTTTTTCTCGGCAGTGGGATTTGAAACCGCATGTGCCAACAAATTAACAGTTGCATAGCTTTCGTTGCAATCTGTTATGAGGTGGGTTTGGTCAAAGGCTGAAGTATGCTCAGTCAATCCAGAGTCGGGTGGAGGTCCCACTTCCCTCACCTAAATAAATACACAGTAAATTAGTGTTTTGATTTCGAACATACAAACACATACGCTGCTCTTAGGCTAGAATATCCACAACCTTGAATCCAGTAGAGAGAGAGAGAGAGAGATGTTTCCTAGGTAGTGTCGCTGAGAATATTACGATCCAAGGACGGCGGTTCTCCGCACAGAGAGATAGACTACTAGCTAACGATGGCTCAAATGGTGATGACGGCGGTGAATGACTGTGGTTCCCACCAAGGGCTGATAACGGCGGTAGTGATGATCACGCCCGAAGAGAGAGTATTAAATGACGGTGGCTCTCGCCAAGGGGTGATAACGTCGGTAGTGATGATCACGCCCGAAGAGAGAGTTTTGAATGACGGTGGTTCTCACCAAAGAGCTATGACGGCGGTGGTGGCTGTACTCCGGGATGGGATGTCCAAGGATCGGTAAGGCGATGGTGGTTGTACCTAGTGTATTTGACAAATCATCTTATTCATATGCGTCTATAAACACACGGGGAATTATACTCGCATTGAGGCGCACAGCGCGACACGAATGAAAATGCTCAACCATTGTGCGTTTACCATCGCTGGCTTGCCTTGTGCCTGCGCGATGGTTGTTGGGCCGGTATGTTTGCAATTAGTGTGTATATGTATGTCGGTATGTATGCATGGCTATCACCATGCATTCTGTTTGCACGGTAGGCCAGTAATATGCAGTAGGTACATATAATACGTAGGATGGGCGTTGTTTTGAGGGATAGATATTGTGGCGTAGTATTTGCTACGTTACACTGTGTTTTATAAAAATTCTTTGAAGTGAAGCATTTGACCACGTTCTACTACTATTTCAGTGCTGCAACAGCATATCTACAAAACAAGTAGTATGTGTGAAATAATATACACATATACATACATACTAAGTCTTACCCTAGTGGAGATATACCCCGCCGATTTTGGTCGTTTTTCGCACGCCACTGCCGAATGTCAAAAATATCGGCGCGGCGGCGGCGGCGTACGGCGCGTTACTATATTTTCTCGTTTAAGACTGTTTAGGCCATTTATTGTTCATGTCGAAAATTGGTCGGATATGGTCGAAAGTGTTATCAACGGATGCGCATCACTGCCAGTTATAAGAAACTAATTGCGAAATTTAACTCTTTCTAATTGTTCCAAAGTTATTTTAGAAACAGGCGTTTTTTGATGTCAGCTTAACACGGACTTTGCATCGCCCAATTTATTAAAAAAATAATAAATTTATATGCTCACTTTGCATATCAAAAAATTTATAATGAACAATGAATTCAAATAAAATGAACCACGGCGAACATGTTTTCAAATTGTCCTCAAGTTGTTAAGAAAAGCAAAATACCCAAAAAGTGCCGATTTTTAAAAAAAATTATATTGCGATGGCTGAAAGAATAAGCGAAATCAGTGATGCAAAATCCTTTAGTAGGTTCTAGGGGCATAAACACCTCTTTGAAATGATTCTTACCTCATACTTAAGTTGAGAATATACATATGGACGTATGAGAAGGATTTGAAAAATCACTTGGGCTTACATTCAAACATCTGTTGTTTATTTGCGAAAGTTTAAAATAGCGTCTGATGTGTTAATTTTGATATTCACACTTCATCCTTCAACACCCAAGTCTCCCGGTTTGACATTTCCTAAATTTGGCGGCCCTATCCAAAACTAGTCCCTTAGAGTGAATCACATTGATTATAGCCTATCAATCAAGTTTAAATATCACCTACACGTTACGGATCCTTTTATAAATGTGAATACGTAGGCACATATATATACCAGGTGAGGCGTTGTCCTTCGCAAGAACACTCAAAGTGGTGAAGCCAAAAAGCTTTCCCAAGACAGTCGAACTAATGACCGTGTGTGCTACTACCCTAACGTAGTAGAGAGCCGAACTAGTCTGAAGCTACTCGGTCATCCATAATGAGCTCTTATATCATAATATCATATGTTTTCCAGTTAACATCTTTCAACTAAAAATCAGTCGACTTTCATTATAAAATATCGTTTGATTTAACGAAGACTATTAAAATCAATGTTGTGAACACAAACGTCTGCAAACTTCGGTCTATATTTTAAAAATTTTATCCAGGATCCTTGTAAAATTTTAATTATGTAGATGCGCCGAGGATTATACGATTTTCACCCATTCCGCAATGACATCCACCTAGACGAGGGCGGCATCCTTGGCCGAATAGTCACTCCCTTACGTTTCAAGGTGCTTCTCTGGTGTAGCTCGGAAGCATAGCTCGTCAAAAGCATCCGTTGGAAAGTCTTCGGAGCTACGCTACGAAGTCGCAGTCCTATAGCTTCTGTGCTGGCATATGGTGTGAGGGTCAGGAGGCTTGGTAGCGATTGGTGGTCGGGGTTGCTACTGTTCGCACATCGGGCATTGTAGCTCCTAAAAACAGCCGAAAAAAACTGGAGGCGCCCTGTGCCACGAGAGTCATGAGTATTAATAGACCATTAATAGCAACCGTAAGTCGCCTTTGTGCGTGACCGCCAAGGAGCCACAAATGATTTAAAGAAATTGTGTTCGTGACGATTACTAGGAGTTAACCCTAGGTGAAACTACGCTTTCAACGACATATACAGACAAAAGTGTGACTATTTTATGTATCTCTATTTCTTTTCAGCAGACGCAGCAGTACCAATTCCAAAGACCGGGGTTAGGTTCGAAGACTCTTGAGTAAGTGAACGAGGGACAATCCATCCGCAAGGAGCTACTTCTGAAAATTGTTGAACGGTCTGCGAGATCTTGAGGAAAAAACCCCGGATCTTTCCGAAATGGCCAACACGTTGATTTCCTTAAATACATACAAACAGAACCTTTCCTAAATATAATTTTTTTAAATAGAAAAATCAAGCATTTTAAAGTAAGAACACCGGCATATGCCGGCGCGCCGGCCACGCCGCCGCCGCCGATAAAGTGATCGGCGTAAACCTCTATACCCTAGCAAACATTCGGAGTCTTAAAATCGTCAGAAAGGTGTCCTAAAATGGTGCGTTTGCGCTCTATGAGCTTATTTTGGAGTCCGAAGTGAACGCATTTCCCTGCTTGAGAAGGTCGTATGATATTAGCGTAATTTCATATATCATATGAGGGTGAATAGGAGTCATATATGACACATATTGGTGTCCCAAACAGCTTATTTTCGGCACTTATTGGACTCCAAAGATACTAGCTTATGACGATTTTCAGAGTAATTTATGCCCCTTGTACTTGATCCGTTTTGACCCTTAAATTACATATTTTCGCCATTGGAAGCATTCCCAAAATCATTTGAAAACATTATATCTGATAGGACTCATTTCGGAATCCAAAGCTATGAGCGCTTCGAGAATGTTTGAGGCGAAAATATTTCAATATCATTATCTGATGAATGAGAAATACTTGAATTGTTCATTACATTACACACATACATAAAATACGAACATACATAAATACCATGGGAGAACTATACAAAGTGGCAGCACGGTGACAGTTAATTTGTACTTTTCTAATATGCTTATATTTAAGAATTCATGAGCTTAACACCGGCTTATAATAATTGAATTTCAATTATTATGTTTTCTAAGAGAAACTGAAAAGAAAGAAACATTTACTGGCATATTGCGATGGACCCATTTCGAAAACCGCCAACGTAATCATCATCAGGCAATTTTGTAATGTTATCAAAGGTTTCACCGGGATTCGAACCGTGAATCACATGGTGAAACTGCAGTAGCCTTTAACCACTAGGCCGTCCTGCTGGTATTTGTTTTCATGCTTAATTCAGTTTTCTCGTTTCTACACGAACAACACAATTGAGACATTTTGTCTCTATATTGATTTGTGTGCCATGTAGATTTGTTTTTGTAAAGTTCTTCGTTGCGAATGAGAAGCTTTGTAAACTCGGGCTCAGTTGTACATTTTTATGTATGTTTGTTGAATGGTGTGTTCAGTTTATACTTATATTTAAGAATTCATGAGCTTAACACCGGCTTATAATAATTGAATTTCAATTATTATGTTTTCTAAGAGAAACTGAAAAGAAAGAAACATTTACTGGTATATTGCGTTGGACCCATTTCGAAAACCGCCAACGTAATCATCACAGGCAATTTTATAATGTTATCAAAGGTTTCACCGGGATTCGAACCGTGAATCACATGGTGAAACTGCAGTAGCCTTTAACCACTAGGCCATCCTGCTGGTATTTGTTTTCATGCTTAATTCAGTTTTTCTCGTTTCTACACTAACAAGAAACGAGAAAAACTGAATTAAGCATGAAAACAAATACCAGCAGGATGGCCTAGTGGTTAAAGGCTACTGCAGTTTCACCATGTGATTCACGGTTCGAATCCCGGTGAAACCTTTGATAACATTACAAAATTGCCTGATGATGATTACGTTTGGCGGTTTTCGAAATGGGTCCATCGCAATATGCCAGTAAATGTTTCTTTATTTTCAGTTTCTCTTAGAAAACATAATAATTGAAATTCAATTATTATAAGGCGGTGTTAAGCTCATCTTTTCTAATATGATTTGATATATCAACTTCCGGCGCAGTACGATTTTGACATTAGTCCATTTTATTTATGTTTGTAGGTATGTCATGCTGCCACCTTGTATGGTAATACCTAAATCGACCATATTTTGACAAAAATAAAATTACCACGAAAAAAAATTCTATCACAAAAATTTATAACCATCTAACTAACATAACTTAACTAAATCCAAAATTGAGATTCACAATCTCTGCCATAACTTTATTTTATCTAATATAAATATACTAAAACACTAAAATTAAAGAATAATCTAATCGCAAGCTGCTACACATGTTTCTGCCTCTATTACCATTGTGTACTAGTGGTGCCTAATGTACACTCAATCAACATTGGAACTTTAATCCAGAAATTAAATAACTTACATTGGACAACAATCTCGAACTGGAAGGTCCCCCCTTCATGCAATCAAATCTCGAAAAAAAATATTACATATGTAATTGAATTTAATATTTTTACGTTATTCTTAGCACTAAAAATTCGCTTAATTTCTGCATCACCAAAGACCGTTTTGATCTTCCATCTTCAATATGTCACTTATCTATAAGTTCTCCATGATAACTTAAAATTCGCCTTTCAGTTAAGTGTAAGAAAAAAGTAGAAATAAAATTCATAGTTTCCGTGTTATCACAATGGCGCATAGTCATAATCAAATTAGTTACAGCTTTTTGACATAGTTGACCCATCTGTAAAAAAAGCTGCAACTAAATATAAAACCTATTTTATTTTGACTATGACTATGAGCCAATGGATTTTCCGATTTGTTCTACAAAATATTTGCAGTTATAAATTTAACCGGTTACCATGTGCTGGTGAATACAAAAATGTCAAATGAAGGTTAAGATCCGGTTTTTAAGTGCGACTTTAAATTCCAGTTAAAGTTTGCTAGAGTTTTACCTTACCACTTTGGTAGATAAACCAAAATTTTGTAGCTCATCTCAGCTTAAGCGGCCGAAGTGGCAGTGTCAACTTTGACTGGAGTTTAAGCTTGCACTGAAAACCCGGACCTAAGATAGCTAGGTCGAGGTAAGGTCTGAACTGGAGTAATGTTGGCCGATCCCATGGTCTTTGCGGAACAACGTTATATGTGATTGTGACTTCTAAGTCACAGCCGTTTTTACTCGTGACTGTGACTGGAACAAAACAACAAAGGAAAATGCATTTATATTTTTCCCTAATTCTATTTCAATTTTCTCGGACAGTCAGGCTGCCATAAAATCCCTGCAATGCAGCAACACCTCATGACTAGTGGCGTTGAAGCGCAGAGAAACCCTCAACAAGCTAGCTGAAAAATGCAACCTGAGCATTATATGGGTTCCTGGCCACCGTGACATTTCAGGAAACTGCGCTGCGGACGAGCTAGCTAGGGAAGGCACCAATCTGCAAACAATAACCTCCGCTGGTTGGGCCAGCCCTCCTCTAAACACCTGCCAGCAATGCTTGCGATCTCTATTCACGCATCAAGCAAACGCCAGATGTGCCATGGAACCTACATGTAGAATATCCAAGCAAGTCTGGCCTAAGCTGGATGAAAAGATATCACAATCGGTGATACTGTTAAACCGTATCTCTATAAGCCCAATAATGGGCCTTCTCATAGGTCACTGTCTCATTGCCATTCATGGTGCCTATATGGACCTACAAACAAATGACTTCTGCCACAGCTGTAGGGACGAGGAGGAGATAGAAAGCGTAGAGCACTATCTGTGCCACTGTCCCGCACTGTCAGAAACCAGGTACCGATGCCTCCACAGACACTCCTTTGGGGGTCTTGCGGAGCTTGAATCTGCACACACAAACGACATCTTGCGTTTCATCAGGCAAACGCGCTGGTTTAGCCTCATTGGGGTCTAAACATTCTTCGGCCCCCGCGTGGTAGCACAACGGACCACAACGGCATACGTGAGTCTCCGCTTGGACAGCGGAGGCAGCCACTTCAACCTACATAAACTGTGTGAGAACTATTTATTTATTAAAATAGCCGAACCTAAGGTTTGTAGTCTGACAACACGTAAAATGATTTTTCTCCAATTTCCTTTATTGACTACAAAATAAGTTTGTCAAATAAAAAACACACTGATACACTAACAACATATATTTTTTATTTGGCACAACAAATGCATTTCGGACAGACCTGCTGTCCATCATCAGCGACGCGCTACTAAAACAAAGGAGTCAAGAATATAAACAAAATAGAAAATATTAGCAATATTATATCAATTACAAAACAACGCACATATGTATGTATTAAACTAAAGAAAAAAGAGGGGAATTTATGTTCCCGTTGTCAGCATTCATGGCAATCTTGGTTTTTGTGATGTAGAGAGATTCGTAAGCGTCTAACTTTCTGTTGTTGTGCACCGCTTTTATTAAATGAAGACTCTCTTCTACAGTGCCGATGCTGTGCTTTGTTGAGCTGTCGTCATTTGTCGTGTGAATATGCGCTGCTACTGCAGACCGATGAATTTGTTTATTGTTGGCGTGCTTTTCGTGTTCTTTGAAACGAACAGAGATTTGCCTTCTAGTTTGTCCAACATATTTTGCATCGCAACCCAGGCAGCTAATTTGGTAAATGCCGCTACGCTCAAGCATTGGGACAGTATCTTTTGTGGAGCCCAAAATGTTTTTCAATTTGTTGTTGTTTGTATATACGATTTTCATTTCATTCTTTTCAAATATGTTCGTTTTAATTATTGGTGATAGCAGGAAAATAACTAAAATGGTATGCGTGCTAATTTGTTTGTTTTAATTTCTTTATTTTGAGCGAAGAGAGTAGTAAATTGTTTTTGTAGTGTAAGTTGGAATGTTTTTTTATTAGTTTATCGATGAGTTTCTTGTCAAAGCCATTGGTAGTTGCGAGATGTGTTCTTGAAACGAACAGAGAGCGTGGTAGAGAGAGTGGTAAATTCACAAGGCGATAAACCAATCATTGGTTTATCGCCTTGTGAATTTACCACTCTCCGTAATCAATTATAAAAACGAGTATACAAAAATTATTGAATCTCGCAACTACCAATGGCTTTGACAAGAAACTCATCGATAAACTAATAAAAAAACATTCCAACTTACACTACAAAACATTTAACTACTCTCTTCGCTCAAATAAAGAAATTAAAACAAACAAATTAGCACGCATACCATTTAGTTATTTTCCTGCTATCACCAATAATTTAACGAACATATTTGAAAATAATGAAATGAAAATCGTATATACAAACAACAACAAATTGAAAAACATTTTGGGCTCCACAAAAGATACTGTCCAATGCTTGAGCGTAGCGGCATTTACCAAATTAGCTGCCTGGGTTGCGATGCAAAATATGTTGGACAAACTAGAAGGCAAATCTCTGTTCGTTTCAAAGAACACGAAAAGCACGCCAACAATAAACAAATTCATCGTCTGCAGTAGCAGCGCATATTCACACGACAAATGACGACAGCTCAACAAAGCACAGCATCGGCACTGTAGAAGAGAGTCTTCATTTAATAAAAGCGGTGCACAACAACAGAAAGTTAGACGCTACGAATCTCTCTACATCACAAAAACCAAGATTGCCATGAATGCTGACAACGGGAACATAAATTCCCCTCTTTTTTCTTTAGTTTAATACATACATATGTGCGTTGTTTGTAATTGATATAATATTGCTAATATTTTCTATTTTGTTTATATTCTTGACTCCTTTGTTTTAGTAGCGCGTCGCTGATGATGGACAGCAGGTCTGTCCGAAATGCATTTGTTGTGCCAAATAAAAAATATATGTTGTTAGTGTATCAGTGTGTTTTTTATTTGACAAACTTATTTTGTAGTCATATAAGGAAATTGGAGAAAAAATCACTTCAACCTAACTATATTTTTTCCTACGGATTGTGTTGCGAATAAGTAGCAGAAGTCGCAGAAAACTAAGGAACAGCCTCTACTAACGCATTCACTAGTAGCATATATATACTAACATTACTATTACTGCGACCATCGATTTAACAGTGATATATTCTGTTAGCGTTTTTCAATAGAAGAAAATTTTTCTAAGCGGGGGTCGCCCCTCGGCCGTGTTTGGCAAGCACTCCGAGTGTATTTCTGCCATGAAAAGCTCTCAGTGAAACCTCATCTGCCTTGCAGACGCCTTTCGGAGTCGTGATAAACAGTAGGTCCGTCCCGCCAATTTGTCGGAAAAGTTAAAAGGAGCACGACGCAGATTGGAAGAGAAGCTCGGCCTTAGACCTCTTCGGAGGTTATCGCGCCTTACATTTATTTTATTTTATATTCTGTTTACGAGGGTGTTTCTATAGCCGCTCTGTATCATTTCTGGGACATGTACTGTTATTCAGTTGCAGCTTAAATAATACGTTCATTGTATTGATTCATAGCATAGAAGCGATTTTTCCTGTGATCATAGCTTTATGTTAGTCTATGATTGAGTTTATTGGTAAGCGTGATTGGTACGGGAAATAAATGCTGTCAGGCAATCTGTCACGGTTATCCTTCTAAGCTGCGCATGAATGTACTTGATATTTCAGTAGCTGTGACAAAATCACGGTACTCGGATATTTGCCAACTCTAAACTGAGGTAGTGAAACAACCCTAACGGCCTTTTCCGAACGTTACCGGTAAATGGGTTATCGGAGTATTATATAACCGAAAATCGTTTACCAGTTCATGTCACCCCGATGCTGGCTTGCACGGTTTTATAGTGTAGAATCGCAGAAAAGGTTAACCACAATGTCCCAAAGGTATTTTGCTTTTCCGAATATTAACTTTTCCAAGCGGTTTTCAATTTGAAAAAATCTAGTAATAAACATAGTTTTCTTGGGATATAACACATTAACTTTATTAATGCTTACTTTTAATCATTACGGCGGCCACCGTGGTGTGATGGTAGCGTGCTCCGCCTACCACACCGTATGCACCCGGGCAAAGCACACATCAAAATTTTAGAAATAAGCTTGTTTAATTAGAAGAAAATTTTCTAAGCAGGGTCGCCCCTCGGCAGTGTTTGGCAAGCGCTCCGTGTATTTCTGCCATGAAAAGCTCTCAGTGAAAACTCATCTGCCTTGCAGATGCCGTTCGGAGTCGGCATAAAACATGTAGGTCCCGTCCGGCCAATTTCTAGGAAATCAAGAGGAGCACGAGGCAAATGGAAGAGAATTCGCCTTAGATCTGTTCGAGGTTATCGCGCCTTACATTTATTTATATCATTACAGAGCATACACTTAGATTTTATTTGTACTGGCTGATTTCAAGTTCACAGAACAGACATTTAATTTATTTACATTGTAAATATCGACCATACGAAAGGTAACACTTTCAAATTTTTTTACAAAGAAATCCTATGAAAAATTAAATTTTTACTTTTCGTCGATAGGTACTTATTATTTTTGTAAAAGGTGGTTTAAAGAAGCAGTCGAGACTTGGTGTAATAGCTTTTGGCAATTTCGTCGCATATTAGTAAGATCTGATATCTGATTTGCATCATATTGATCACATCCACTTATTCAAGGTATTGATGCATCCAACTGCTTCCGAAAAACTCACTTTCTGTCGTTGCATATCTGCTCGATGGCTGATTCTTCTTTATCATTATCGGACACTTTGTAATCTTCGTCATCTTCCGTAATTTGATCGTCGTTCCAATTTTCAATGTCGTCAATGCTGACGTCAACACTATAGTTTAAATTAACTATATATTTTAAAAATTTTATTTATTATTTATTTAAATTTTTAAATATTAATACTGACATGTAAATTTAATATTTAAATAAATAATAAATAAAATTTTAAAAATATATATTTTATTTAAATTATAATGGCGATCCTTTCCATTATATAGTTGTCTAGCAGACCAGGCAGGACGTTGTTCTGCCCTAAATTTGGTCTATCTGCATACATCTTAATAAGCTCTTTCCGTCTAACTCTGCCTCCCCCCTCTTATAGTTTTTCTTAATCTTTTATTCGCTCCTGCCTCCGTCTTTTTCGATTCATCTATCTCTATTTCGTCTCACTCTATCTCAGTCTCCTTCTCCTACCCTCTTTTCCTCTTCTCATTCTCCTTCATCTCTTATTGCCAGTCCCAGAGGTGGTCCTAATCCCAGTCCCAGTCCGTCTCTGGTCTAATTCCTGGAAAAAAGGATCGTAAATACTAATACAGGCAAATTAATACACCAAATTGCAGGCAAAACGAATAGGACGTACATAGGTACATATATAGGTATGTGGGTATTATTATTCATGTCTTTATTTCGGCTTCGCATGCTTATTTATCATTTTTGCAGGTTGATACTACTAAAACGAATATTACAATGGAAGTTACTTTAAAACCCTCAGCAATAGCTTTCATTTGATATCCATAATACACACCCCTTCTAGGGTATCCGTGTTCACGTTTTGGCCTATATCTCGAGACCCTAGTCACACAGCGATATAAAAGTTACTTTGCACTAAGCACACATCAACAGCTTCATTTGATACCCATATGTAAAAACACATCCTAGTATTACCCTGATCCACATTTTGGCCTTTATCCGAGACATCTAGTCACCAGGGATATGAAAATTACCCTGTACTAAAGCACTCATCAACAGCTTTCATTTGATATCCATTTTGTATAAACACATTGTTAGGGGTGCCGGGTCCACGTTTTGTGCCTATATCTCGAGACCCCTAGTCACCAATAGGTATGAAAACTACCCTGTACTAAAGCACTCATCAACAGCTTTCATTTGATATCCATATGTATAAAACATTCTAGGGGTGCCCTGGTCCACGTTTTGGCCTATATCTCGAGACCCTACTCACCAATAGGTATGAAAACTACCCTGTAGTAAAGCACTCATCAATAGCTTTCATTTGATATCCATATTGTATAAACACATTCAAGGGGTGCCCGGTCCACGTTTTGGTCTAATCTCGAGACCCGATCACCCAGGGGTACGAAAAATACTCAGTATCAAAGTACTCATAAACAGATTCCATTTGATACCCACATTGTACAAACACATCCAGGATTACCCAGGTCCACGTTTTGATCTCAGACCCTAGCCAGAACGGAATAAAAAGTATCGTATGTCCGTTCCTGGTTATAAGCTACCTCTCCACCAATTTTCAGCCAAATTGGTTCATCCGTTCTTGAGTTATGCGTAGTGTAACTAACAGGACTTTCTTTTATATAGTATTTTTCTAAAAAAAATCATAACTCAAGAATGGCTAAACCGATTTGGGATTTCAAAATCAACTAACCATCATCTCTCCTTCCTGTATCTTTCCTAAACATTTCATGGCAATCTTTCTATCCATTCTCGAGTTATGGAGTGACAATCAAATGTACACTTCGTTTTATATATATAGATAATACAACTATATATTTTTTTTAAATTTTATTTATTTTTATTTTAAAATATTATTAATATCTATATTGAAAATTTATTAACACTGACACTAAATTTTCTCTTTTTTCCATTATAGTTAAGATAAGAACTATTTCTTTAAAATATTTCTATTTTATTGTTGAATATCAATTTCACAAAAATTATTTATTTTTATTTAAATTTTCTTTTTTGAATGATTCAAAAATTTTCTTGAACAAAAGGTTATACGATAAAACATATAAAATATTCAAATTACAAAATTAACAAATGCAATTTAATAATATATAAACCCTACAAACACCACCCACCTTTTGACAATACACAAAAATAGGTTAATACCCGCACTTGCTTTTATCGTCAAACGAACGGTTGGATTTGAAAAAATGTATGAGCTCAGAAAGGTTGGTTAAATAGTTAACTTTGTAGAGCGGTACGTGGACGCTCAAGCTCAGTCAACTTAGTCGAGCGATTAACTTTATCGCGAGTTAACTTTTCGCGATTCTACTGTACTGTTAAAAAATAGATATGCGCAATTGAGAATAAAATGAAAATGTGAACTAAGTTTTGTCTTTAAAACTACTACTACTACTACAGGCTAGGTATACTCTCAACATCGAGAATGCCGATTTATTGCTGTTTACGAGTAAATGTTTTCGTTATTGTATTCAATAATGGCAGCCGCCGTGGTGTGATGGTAGCATGCTCCGCCTACCACACCAAAGATCCTGCGTTTCATGCCCCGGGCAAAGCATATCAAAATTTTAGAAAGAAGTTTTTTCAATTAAAAGAAAATTTTTTGGCAGTGTCTGGCATGAAAAGCTCTCAGTGAAAACTCATTTGCCTTGCAGATGCCGTTTCGGAGTCGGCATAAAGCAAGTACTCTCGTCCGCCAATTTGTAGGAAAACTAAAAGGAGCACGACGCAAATTGGAAGAGAAATTGTTTATTATTCAATAATGGAATGTACCTAAATTTAAATTTTTCCTTGTCACACTTATCCTGCTACAATCAGAGAAATTTTGTAGGCTGGCTGTCATTATTTGATTTCGAACTCAAAACTCATTGCGAGCATATTGTACTATTGTATTACTATGTGTTGTAAAAGTAATAATATTATTTTGAAATTCGTGTACATTAACAGTGAAAACTCATTTGCCTTGCAGATGCCGTTCGGAGTCGGCATAAAGCAAGTACTCTCTTCCGCCAATTTGTAGGAAAACTAAAAGGAGCACGACGCAAATTGGAAGAGAAATTGTTTATTATCAATATGGAATGTACCTAAATTTAAATTTTTCCTTGTCACACTTATGCTGCTACAATCAGAGAAATTGTGTAGTCCGGCTGTCATTGTTTGATTTCGAACTCAAAACTCATTGCGAGCATATTGTACTATTGTATTACTATGTGTTGTAAAAGTAATAATATTATTTTGAAATTCGTGTATTTTGTTCAAACAAATATTTAGCAAACACGTGCAATTTTACGTGGTAACGAGACATTACCTCCTATTTTAATGGTAACGGTGTTTATCGGCAATCAGAATACGAAAAGTTGTTTGTCATTTTCGTAACCGGCAAAATTAATGTTGTTACCAGCTTAGAATAAGAATAAGGGCGTAAATGGCAAAACTAAAAATTCCGAAACAAAATTTGAAAGACTGTCAAAAGATTTTTTCCAAACTAGTTCTTATACTCTCGAACCTGTCCCCATAATTCAACTGTGGAACTTATGTTATGCCAATTATGTAAATACAATTTGAAATGGTTTGAGTTCGTCGTTTAGGGCAACATATAGCATTTCGTCTAAATATGGAATCAGAAAAGCAGTTATATGTTTCTGAAATCAAAAATTCAATTTCGCTTGCAAGTTCTTTCGAAGCAGATGAAAAAGCCAACGTGATAATAATAATAATAATAATACCTAACGGATTAGTACCCTCCAAAGTCCGCCCGACCGGCGCGAGGGGCGCATCCGCATGACGCACGGATTTGTTATTGCCGAGTTGTTGATAAGCGGAGCTTTGTTAAGCGTCGAGATCTAAAACTAAAAAGTGAATCCGTTATATCAAATGAATTAGAATGAGTGTTAAAATCATGACACAAACACCGAAAAGGTTCATTTAATTCGAAATTAGTTCTACACTGCCTCAAAAGAAGAGGTTTGTAATGTCTTGACACCCGTGATGGGACGTTAAAGTTTACTTCGTTCAAAGAATTGGACTAGAAATCAGTCCATTCAGGAGTTTAGCCATAAATATAACGCCTAGCATTTCTCTACGACTTGCAAGAGTTGGAAGATTGATAAGCTTCAACCGACTAGTATAAGGTGGAAGATTATACGCAGAGTCCCACTGAAAATTCCTTAAAGAGAAAAGTAGAAATTGCTTTTGTATTGATTCAAGTCTATCTGCATGAGCTCGATATTGTGGATTCCAGACTGATCCGTATTCAAGTATCGGTCTAACTAAAGTGATGAAAAGAGCTTTAGTTAGATAAGGGTCACTAAATTCTTTGGACCACCGTTTCACGAATGAAAGAACACCTCTAGCCTTATTGACAGTACCATTAATATGAGGGTTGAAACTAAGTTTAGTATCTATCGTGACCCCAAGTCCACAAAATAGTTTACTGATAGAAGACAAAAATTATTAATTACATAAGAGGCTGCTGGCAAAGATCTCCGAGAGAGGGACATGAATTTACATTTATTGAGGTTTAAGTGGCATTGAATTCACGTTGCACCAAGTAACTAGGCAGTTTAAATCCGCTTGAAGCAAGGGACGTTCTTCGATAGACGCATAAGACCTTAAAAAGTTTTACATCATCAGCATATATTAAGATTTTGGAATATTTTATAGTGGTACAGATATCATTAATAAATAGCAAGAACGGAATTGGACCAAGGTGGCTGCCTTGTGGGACGCCAGAGGAACATCGATAACATTTGAAAAAGTATTTTTAAAAATAACTTTTGCGTTCCACCGCAGAGATACGACGAGATCCACTGGGTGAGACCAGGTTGGAAGCCAAGCCGCTCCGGCTTGTAGATAAGTAAGGAGTGGGATACTTTGTCAAATGTTTACTGAAATCAGTATAAATAACATCTGTGTGAAGATTTTCTCTAAATCCCTTAGAAACATGAGTTGTGAATTCAAGTAGATTAGTAATGGTAGATTTGCCTTTACAGAATCCGTGTTGCGGTTCTGCAATCAAAGTAGAAATGGAAAATGTTAGCTGATTGGTAACGAAAGCTTCAAACAACTTTGGGATGGCCGACAACTTTGCTATTCCTCGATAGTTCTCTACACACGACCTACTACCACTTTTGTGAAGGGGTATGAGAAAAGATTCATTCCAAGCAGAAGGAAATACCACGTTTTAGGGACATATTGAATAAATCAGTTAGAGGCTGATAAATGTGTTCAGCGCATTTTTTAAGAAAACAAGTGGGAATTAAATCAGGACCGTACTTGTAAGATTCTTTCAAAGACGTTAAATATGAAAAAACTTCATCTGGAGATATTTGTGGAATATTAATTTTGTTAAGTGAGTTAAGTTGAAATGGATATTCATTTGGAAAAGTATTAAATTCAGTGGAATAGTTGGACTTGAAAAATTGTGCAAAGAAGTTAGCAATATCCTGATCGTCGCTAGACAAATCATTCTGGTATTTTAAAGCAGAGGGAAACCCTTTAACCCTACGTTTAGAGTTCACGAAATCATAGAAGGCTTTCGGATTGCAAGTTATTTTCCTTTTCATCTACAGATGTACGTATTATAGCACTTTTTGTTTAATTCAAAATATTTATGACGCAAAATAGAGTACTGCAAGTAATCGGAGCAAGGCGAATCTATACCAGGTGGTGGCAAAGCGAATCCAATCAATTCGCCGTGCAGAAGAATGTCAAGTCAAAAGAAAATTTTCATAGATTTCGATTAACTAACATTTGTTGTACAAGGCTTTGTATGGAAAATCATCAAGAAGAAGCAATCAGCTGATGTGATAACAACACCTGGTACTGAATTCGCTTTGAATCGGAGTGAGAGCCCGACCTTTCCAATAATTTGAAGAAGCGCGATTTTCTGTTTTTTAAAGACCTCAGCTCTTTAGTGAACCATATTTGGACTGGTTCGGTAGACACTCGTTTTTCGCTTAGGTACATACGTGTTTTTCCAAAATACCGTAAATGGTGGTATAAAAGTCAGAAACATTTTTGTCAATATCTACAGCAATTTTGGGCCAAGCCACTGTAGATAAACTTTGATCAAGTTTACTAAAATTAACCTAAGCAAATTCAAATCTGAAACTAGAGTCGTATGTAGTAGCAATGCTACTCGGAGAATTTCTTTCGAATTCGTATGCTATTTCCAGGGAAGGATGGTAAGGGTCTTCAGGTACAGTAAGAGGTTCACCCCGGTTTAGAGTATTTTGATGTAGCGAACGGCAAGCACACGGAACTGAAAGGATATTAGGTTGATGTAGCTTTTTAAAGTTACTACGCCTCGACTTCTGCCTACCAAAATGCAAGCGTTATCTGTTCTTATTGCCCCTCAAATTTTAACATTCAGGCCAAATTAATTCAAAGTTCTTTAAAATTTGGAAAAAAGGCTAAACATTTCCCACACTAACTACAAAAGAGTCACAACTTGAAAAATGTATATGTTCAGGAGAGAAGAAAAACGGTTTATGTGAAAACGTCTGTAATGTTATACTGAAATCCAGTTCTACAAAGAAGGAGACCTTCATTATAAAATGAATTGACGAAATTTTGTTGTAATTATTTGTTACGGACAAAATATATAGCAATTTTGAATTATGACTATTTGACTACTCGCACATTCACAAATATTTCATCAAAAAAGGCACATTTCACAATAATACAAGCAAATTTACTTACTCTTTACGTATAAAAGACACAATTTTAATTAATACACAACAAAGTTAAAACTTTTTGCAACAAGATAGTCAGAATTTAAAATAATACGCTTTATGCGTAAAAAGCTGTTCACTTGTTCTTAAGCACATTGACATAACTAAAAGTAGTACTCATTAGTTTATACAGCGCAAGCGACACAATCAACACCAAAACTGGCATAA
The DNA here is from genome assembly GCA_029619165.1 of Eurosta solidaginis. Taxonomy (NCBI): domain Eukaryota; kingdom Metazoa; phylum Arthropoda; class Insecta; order Diptera; family Tephritidae; genus Eurosta; species Eurosta solidaginis. The sequence continues at coordinate 35,045 of JARSSU010003565.1, forward strand.
CGGTAACTTTCCAGTTAAAGAAAATAATGCCAACGAAATTTAAGGGGCAGTTAGAGATGTGTACTGTGAATTGGTTTATGGAAAAACCGATTTTGAAAAATTTTAAGTTATGACTTTTGTAGAAAAAAGCTAAGGCTGGATTGAAAAAATTTAAATTGCACAACGCTTCCCATTTCCTATATTGTTATGATTTCTTCTCTTTTATATTTCCTCAGAGCCGAAGTATTACCCTCTCCTGACTATCCTTTCCTTCTCTTAATCCCTTACGTCCCTCTATAACTATTTTTCTCACATCTTTTTTCGAACAAGTAATATCAAAAACAAGAGCATTCACACCTGTCCAATACCAATACCTTTCGCCAAAAAATCTTCAATTATGACCCGCATATTGAATGTCCCCACACGATGTTTAGCATTACATTAAAAAATCCCTATGACAACTTTGTAAATGTGATACATCTATTGGGAAACTGCAAATATTTCATCAAAAAGGCACATTTCACAATAATACAAGCAAATTTACTTACTCTTTACGTATAAAAAGACACAATTTTAATTAATACACAACAAAGTTAAAACTTTTTTGCAACAAGATAGTCAGAATTTAAAATAATACGCTTATGCGTAAAAAAGCTGTTCACTTGTTCTTAAGCACATTGACATAACTAAAAATAGTACTCATTAGTTTATACAGCGCAAGCGACACAATCAACACCAAAACTGGCATAACGGTAATTTTCCAGTTAAAGAAGAAAATAATGCCAACGAAATTTAAGGGGCAGTTAGAGATGTGTACTGTGAATTGGTTTATGGAAAAAACCGATTTTGAAAAATTTTAAGTTATGACTCTTTTGTAGAAAAAAGCTAAGGCTGGATTGAAAAAATTTAAATTGCACAACTGCTTCCCATTTCCTATATTGTTATGATTTCTTCTCTTTTATATTTCCTCAGAGCCGAAGTATTACCCTCTCCTGACTATCCTTTCCTTCTCTTAATCCCCTTACGTCCCTCTATAACTATTTTTCTCACATCTTTTTTCGAACAAGTAATATCAAAAACAAGAGCATTCACACCTGTCCCTTACAATAGCCAATACCTTTCGCCAAAAAATCTTCAATATGACCCGCATATTGAATGTCCCCACACGATGTTTAGCATTACATTAAAAAATCCCTATGACAACTTTGTAAATGTGATACATCTATTGGGAAACTGCAAATTTCCTAGGACTATAGATCGACGTTCTCGACGACAATCCTGGAAATGAGCGTGTCGGCTAGCCAGGGGAATGTGTGCTAAAAAACAAAACTCAGTGCATCTTCTGGTATAACCAAGAGAATAGAAATAATAAGAGATGTCAGTTTGTACTTTCTGCCAAATTCATTTGTAATGCACCATTTGCGGGGTAATTTTAAATTGCTTCTAAACATTTGCATGCGGTATTTTTGTTTGTTTTAAGGGATTGTATTAATTAAACAATTCATCCTTTTTCCAACAATCACAATATATATTAATATAAACTTCTTAAAAATGTGTCGAAGATATTTTCTGATACCCGCCAATCAGGTACATTCTCTTGTCAGAGCAACAACATACGTGATTAATAACGGTCACTGCTTTATTTTTCAGATTCCACAAAAGCTCGCATCAGTATCGTCTACATCGGTAACATCAACTCCCCCTACCACTCGTCGTTTGCCATCTCTAACACGTAATCCCCATTTACCAACAACCAATTCATCAACTCAAAATAGTTCGGCTACTGAAACAGTTACAACACGTTCAGCGGTTACAATATCAACTGCACCGAAGCGTATGACACGCGCCTCAGCTGCTGCTAAAGTTATTGTAATAACACAAAATAGCGAAGGGGGTACCAATACTCCGTCGGACGAGTGTATATTACCAGATTCTCATAATAATACCGAAATTAAGCATGAGAAGATGGACGATGATTTCGTTGGTGGTAATTAAAAATGGCTGCACGAGGAAAAGAAAACACGAAAAAATATTAAAGTATAATTACAGTAAAAAATAAATGGTAGAATTTTCTTATTATTTTAAGTTAACTCTCCACGCTACCGTAGAATGAAAAGGTTCACAGGATAGCGTGGAGAACTTTTATTTTACATGTTTAAATATAAGCACTCAGTTTGGTAAGAATTCTAATATTATACATATATGTATAAGCTAATCTATGGGATTATCACAAACAATTTAGGTACTTTGCAAATAGACATACAGCTTTTCTCAAAATAAATATTGTCCCTATATACATGATATGTGACCCGGCCTATGAAAAGGTGACTTATGACCAACAAAAAACAAAAAAGCTGTTAACAGCTGTTTCTCGCAATTTCTTTTTTGAGTCATAAGCCACCTTTTCATAGACCGGTTCATATATATTCATACTACATATTTAATTCGCCTTAATATATGCAACAATAAAATGTGTGTAACAGATTTTCACAGAAAATAACGTTATAAAAAAGAATTAAATCCTCATTTGTCATTCATGAAAAATGAAATACTGAAAGAGACACAAAAGTTGTTTGCATCCAATTTATGAACAATTATAAAAGTAAAACGCAAGATTAATGTAGTATGTACATATACCATTTTCTTTTTAGTAAACAAAATTGAATATTAAGGACTTTTATTTCTCAAAAAAATGGGGATAAAACTTTTATCCCAGTCGGGTGTATTTGTTATGTGCAGTGTAAATGCAAATAAAATTTAATTTTCTGTAAAATTATAAGCAGAATAAATATATATACCCTAATGTATAAAACTATTTTATGTGTATAACAAATTTCATACTTCTTGACTAATTGTCCCACGGATAGGAAATGGGTATGTATATTGAGTATATTAAGGCCTGGTTTTTCAGTGCGAGCTTAAACTGCAGTTAAAGTTGACCAGAGTTTAACCCTGTCATCCTGGCTGCTAAAGCTGAGAAGTATTATTTTATGTTATCGACTAAAGTAAAGGGTCAGGGTAAGTCAGGGTTAAACTCTAGTCAACTTAACTGTAATTTAAACTCGCACTGAAAAACTAGGCACAGGAATTTAAAATATGGAATACATCTTTTTTAGTAATAGGTAACTAAAGGGTATAGCGGAAAATATATGGTGAGTGTGCCCTCAGATAGTACAGTGCGCCCTCTTGTATATCTATCCTCTTTGCCCTAACCTAAAAATCGTGAAAATTTCATAAAAATGAAGAAAACGCAAAAAAATTACAAACATATTCCACAAGAAATAGGAATCTTAGTTATAACGTGTTCAAAACAATGAATAAAATCTACAAAAAGTTATTGAATTCACCAACTTAAATATTTTTAGGTTATGGATATGGCGAGAAAACCAAAAACCAATTGGTTGGCTATGGTACGGTTATGGCGTTAGCGTTATAGTATTAGCTGCGACACATAAGCAGTTTTTCATATAGATGAGTTTAATACAAGCTAATGCATTATGAGTAGATTACACGTATTTTTATGGAGAATGGTAGAATGAGCGACACTGGCCCATCTGATATTGAAAAGTAGCCAACTCCCCAATTTCGTTCCAAGCAAATCATAAGAAGAAGAATTTGACATTTGCTTTGGCTAACGGTGTTGGCACACTTTGCAAGTGAAATTATTTTTCCACCCGTTGGTAAATTTTATAACATTCGCAAGTAAAAACTGCAATATAAGAAATGAATGCGACACAAAATATGTTAGCAAGTATTTTTGTTGTATAGGGAGAATGTTTATACCAGTGCTTCGCGAAATTTTGTATGTGAATGGGCAAGGCGAAATAAATTGCCAAGTCTGAAATTCCTTTATATTTACAAACGCGGCATATTGGTTGATTGTGGTGATGTTATTGGAATGCATAAGCTTGCGTTAAACGCATCTATATTAAAAATGTCATTGTGTCACGGCCTATGGCACCATTAATCGATACATTGATTTCCATAATGTAGGTTCGATCAGCTGTTTTACCTCGTTATGGTTATAAGTCACCATTAATTGGCCCTTAAACTCCAGTTAAAGTTCACTAGAGTTTAACTTTGCCACTTTGTCTGATAACATAAAATGTTGCTGCTCATCTCAGCTTAAGCAGCCAAAGTGGCAGGGTGAAACTGTAGTCAACTTTAATTGTAGTTTAAACTTGAACTGAAAAACAGGGCATTAATTGAAGGAAACACGTTTGCAACGTATCAACAAAAGTATAGATCTCTGAAAGCGGCCAATGTGCTGCAAATGGAACAATTTATTTTTATCAGGATTTGGATCACTGTCCATTGGAACACGACAACGATCAGATAAGGCCAAGAACACATTCAGCATAACTACCCTACAAGAATACTGACTAACATATGACTAACATCTGATTGTCAGCAATGTCAATCTAACGATCAGCGCCTCATACAAACTTTCTATCACAAACTTAGGGGACTTGCGCAAATGTGATGTAAACAACTGTGTACGTGTGAGTTTTTGTCTCCTTCTTATACACCAACATGGCCTACTGATTAAGTATATAGCCGTACTGCTCACTCTCATTCCTTTTCCTGGATCAGTGCTGACACTCTAACTATCAAAAAGTGTCATAAATGATAGTTTACTGTAGATATCAGGTTTCACTGTTATACTATCATAAATGACCATTGTTATATTCCGCCATATTATATGAGTGCGCCCCATACATTCCGACAGCTTTTGGTATTTTTTAATATTATTCTCGATTTTTTCTTTTAGCATGGAGCTTTGAAATGCTCTCTTTTGCATTTTTTAAAATTATTTTTATATGGTTTTCGTCGGTTAAAAATGGCGGAATTTAAAAATAAAACCACCGTGAAAATCATTTGATTGTCATATGACAGTCAGTAGTGACAACATGTTTAAATCGGATAAACTGTTCCCGCATACATAAAATTCCGTTGAGAATTATGTATCTGTCTCACATGCATAATGGTATCTGCTGTATGTTCTTTGGTCTGTACCAGGTGTCCGAAGCTTTCCCAGATTGAGTCCTTTTTCATGATTATAGGCTGTCGTTGGGAACATGCGGACATGCGTGAGCTACCAAGGAACATACATAAATTTGAGTATCAATGTTTACGTCATCGCAGGATCAGCATTGTCAATTACAAGTGTGAGTGTATTAGTAAAACTATCAGCGTTTCTTGTAGGGTACACTACGCGCCAAGTTTTTGTTCAGGGATGCACCTTAACGTTAAGCTAATCGTTTATCAAAAATTTCCACCGTTTCCGCTGAAACACTTCGAAATATTATCGATAAAGAAATTATCAAGATAAATTGTATCTCGTTTTTAACCGAACGAAAAGCTTTCGTAACGTTAAAAACGTTAACAAAAACGTGATACTTTATGTTTGAATTGTGCTGGCAATGCTATAGCCATGGTGAAGCCGTAAGGTGGTAACAACGAGGGCACATACACACACAAACTCCATGTAATTTGTTTGTGTAATTCGTTAGTGGTAATGTCAAAAATACTCTGAGAAATGTTCGTACTGTCAAAATTCATGAGAAAAGTTGCAGTCAGCTTGGCTAATGCTTTCACCTTTAATGACTCTGCCACCAATCAGCTTTGCCAGCATAGTTTGAAATTAATAATCAACATAAACGATTTGATTTCGTTTTGATATGGCAGAAAACGAAACGAAATCATTTCGTTAATTTGACGTTCTTAACGTTAATAACGAAACGAAATGACTTTGTTTCGTTTATTAACGTTAATTATCGTAACGAAATGATATCGGTTGTGGTTAAGCATGCCTGTTTTGTTTGCCTATTTGATCAAACTTTGTTGCGTTTTGCCATGCCGCTGGATATGAGTTGCAAGAGTTCAATGTAAATCGGCATTCGGAATTATCAAGGGCGATTTTGAATGACGATTGAAATTGAAAGGTTTTTTATGATTTGCAAGAAATAGAAATTTCAAGCAATAATGGACTACGCACAGCGAAACGTAAGTTTTGAATCTTTTTGCTGTAGTTTGGAATTACCGTTATGTCGCTTATGGATTAAAGGGCCAATTAAACTTCCTTAACCCTAACGCCATAGTCATAACCATATTTTTACTATACATATCAAAATGGGCATCGTGAAAATTTTATAAAAATGAAGAAAGTGGAAAAAAGTACAAACTTATACCACAAAAAATAATTCTTAGGCAAAACGTATCCAAAATATTAGCCATCATCCGGTGGCAAAAACCTGAGCCAGATAAATAAATTTGCATGTAAATACAACAACAACGATTTTAGCCAGATAAATCCAGATAGAAGTCTGGTTCAATTCGTGAGCCAGATAATTTGTTAATTACTTGTCTTTAGTTGGCAACGCTGCCTTTAATAACCTACTTTTTCAAAAATAGATGTCGCTGCTTATCTTTCGCCGTATGAGTTAAATGAAAAACAGCGGCGACATCTGCCTATCACATTTCACGTGTGCGAAAATATCGCGACATCTGCTTCTCAAGTCTCTCAATGATCCAGAGCATTCCCGTGAGATTGAGCGTTAGCCGGTGCTGTAAAACTCACTGGAAGACGGCAAATAAATAAAATCTACAAAAATTTAATAAATTATCCAAATCAAATATTTTTAGGTTATGGATATGGCGAAAAACCAAAAAACCAATTGGTTCGCTATGCTATGGTTATTGCTTTAGCGTTATGGTATGGCTCCATTAATCGATTACATTGGCTTCCATAAGGGTAGGTTGGTTTTTTATCTGGTTATGGCTTTATGGTTATAAGTCCCCATTAATTGGCCCTTAAGCGGCAGAAACTTCAAAACACCCCGATTATCGAATTATGAACGCTTGCTAGCATGTAAATTTTACCAAGTAGCGCAACTAACAGCTGATCGGTGAAAATTCGCACATTCACACGCACAGTTCTCGACTCAGTTTCAAAAAAAACTTTAGATTATTTAATTCAAATTTTAAGTGAGATAATCCTTACAAATTTATATATACAGAATATATATGGCGTTTTTGTTGTTATTAAAACAAATGTTTTTATTTATATTAAAGCTTTTATCATTTTTTTTTAACTTTGAAAAATCTCCGAACACCATTCCTTCATTATATGACATTCGACTGCCTAGTCCACTGCCTTCCACACTATTCGCAACATAACCTCTACTTAAGCTGCCAAACTATATAGTAAACATGCTTGCTAGCGTATCGTAAAAAATCAGCTTTCATATCAGCATGCTTAACCAACGAACCGATATCATTTCGTACGATAATAACGTTAATAAACGAAACAAAGTCATTTCGTTTCGTTTATTAACGTTAAGAACGTCAAATTAACGAGATGATTTCGTTTCGTTTTCTGCCATATCAAAACGAAATCAAAACGTTTATGTTGATTATTAATTTCAAACTATGCTGGCAAAGCTGATTGATGGCGGAGTCATTAAAGGTGAAAGCATTAGCCAAGCTGATTGCAACTTTTCTCATGAATTTTGACAGTACGAACATTTTCTCAGAGTATTTTTGACATTACCACCAACGAATTACACAAACAAATTACATGGAGTTTGTGTGTGTATGTCCGCTCGCTGTTACCACCTTACGGCTTCACCATGGCTATAGCATTGCCAGCACAATTCAAACATAAAGTATCACGTTTTGTTAACGTTTTTAACGTTAACGAAAGCTTTTCGTTTCGGTTAAAAACGAGATACAATTTATCTTGATAATTTCTTTATCGATAATATGCGAAGTGTTTCAACGGAAACGGTGGAAATTTTTGATAAACGATTAGCTTAACGTTAAGGGCATCCCTGTGCATATTGAGATTTCCACACTCCCTATTGTGAATGACAGCAGAGTTTTGTTACAAATTTTGCGAATCTATACGAAACAGATAGCAAAACGAATCGTAAATACTAACAATTCAATTGTTTTGTACGTAAAAGTGGGCAAAAGTGTTTTAAATCATCTGTAATAATAAAATGTTTTCTGCAACCTCTGTTGCCTTTTATAAACTCAAATGAACAAATTGACGAACTTGCGTAGAGGTCATAGAAAGAAGAAAATTGAGAGATGCTTCCAATCTTCTTGGAATGAACTCTACACTGTAAGTACTTGACATACTAAAAGTAAAAAAAAGTTGAATAAAAAATAGATTTCAGAGTATGTCTTATCAGAAGTAGGTGGCAGTTTGCGCGCCCGTAAAAATAGGTCATCCATTCCAAATATTTTGAAAGTTTGTGCCACTTTAGTTTCTTGCCCAGGGTGTTGCAACAGAGTGTTAAGGCTCTAGTTGGATTCTTTGTATTTTTTAATAATTTTATATTTACTTTTATTTAAATAGCTCCCAACGTATCGTGCAAAAATTTATCAACGATAGATAGCGTAGAAAATTGAACAGCTGGTACGGTAGTAATGCGGCAGTTACCACCGACGTGTGCCGTACGTAAGGACGTTTGTCGTACGAAGCACGTTTGACCGAACTCTCAAGCCCGTAGGAATCAATGTGTGCGTCTGTGTACATGTACATAAGATATTTGTGTGTGTATTGTTTACAGATAAGCCACTGTTGCCATTGACCATTTTGCATGTATGCTTATGGAAACATCAACTTTTTCCAATTTAATTTTTGATATTGTAAAAGGCCGGAATACTATTAAACAAGTATAAATAGATTAAATATTTATAATCAGCACTTTTACATAATTATTTCGAATTATTTTCACAATTTTTCAACTTAATTAGGCGTTTTTGCATAAATTGCAAACGGTCAAAAATTAGCGCACATAAGTTTACTAGCCAACTCTGTCTAGTGAGAGAGCGATCAGCTGACACGTTCTTACGGAAAAAAATCAAATTGTTTTGATTTCTACGTTTCCGGGCTACGTACGTACGGGCGTTGCACGTCGGTGAGTTTTCGTTTACATTGCACACTCATAAGATAGGTCGTGTCAGCTGACACGTTTTTTTCTACGTACGTTCGTGAGTAACCACGGCTTTAGCGTATGGCAATACCACGATAAACGATAAACGCTAACGATCGGATTTCACACGCTAGAATTTATTTCATAATACGTTTGTACAACAGATTGCAAGCGTTTATCGTGTATCGTATGAGTTCATAATAGGGGTGTAATTTCCATTTAAGGGCCCATTACTAATACTTAGCGTAGACTTGACTTGGCGTAAACTTGGCAACTTAGCCACATTATACTCCACTTAGCGCGTACAATCTGGCATCATAATCAATAAATGTCAATTTGTATGACAAAATGTCAAATGATATGGAAACAAAACAAATGGCATCTCAAAATGTAAACGTCACTTAGAACTTACATAGAAAATAAAATTCAACAGACTTCTAAGTCAAGTTAGTGTTGCTAAGTTTTGAGTAATCACTAACATGCAATGTTCATTTAACAGAACTGTAAGTGACAGTTCTCAAGTCAAGTCAAGTATATGCTAAGTATCAGTAATGGGCCCTTTAGTCTGTCAGCACGCAATAATTACAAATCCTCAAAAGCAACTCTGTACAGAAACGTCATTCGGTTTGCCGTTTGTCATCTTTGCCCTTGTTGGTGGTTGGTAAAAGAAAACTATTCAAAATTGTGCACAAATTTAATAATCTAAAAGAAGTATTGAATGAAAAGCAAAATTTATTAAAAGAGAGGTGGGCGTGAAGAATAATAAAGATTTTGATTTTATTGTTTGTATGTTCTCATTTATGTGTTAACTATTGATGACGTGCACAAAACGTTGTGGCAGAGCAGAGCGCCTGCAGACAAATTGCTTGCATATATAAAATAAAAATGAGTAATAAAAGCCATCGCATTAGAATATGATGCGAAAAACTGAAAAGTTTTGTTTTATATATATGTAAGTTGAATGGGCCCGGGGTTGTTGGGGCCTGTACACTGCGGTCATGCGAAGGGGAAATCAGAGACAATTTAAAATTGTACCTGGGGAAATACGGCGACGTCCACGAAGCAGCGCTAGGGTCGTCGTCAGCGAAAGATGATTTTTACTAAAAAAAGCATTTGTCGCTGATTCAGATGTAAAGTTAACATGGCTGAACGTGAATATTGTTTATGTAAATTTAAATAAATAAATAAACTAAAGTTTGCTTTGGATTAAAATGCATAACTATACATCTCTGGAGGGATTTGCCAAAGGTTAAACTAATGTGTGGTGTTTGTGTAAGTAACACTAGAAAAAAGAAGTCTGATGTGAAATGAGATAACTTAAGAAATAAATGCTTGAGAATAAAAATCGAAGTGTATGTATGATAAAATAAATCATTGTTTCATGGGTCTGCCCGATACTGCGGCTCTGACCAAAGCAAGCTCTGCACAATTTGGCTTTATTTAGATATCTATGTGAACTCATAAATCGTGAAATAGTTATTTTAAATAAAAATATACCGCAGACGATGCAGATTACGTAGGTTTAGTGGTATTGGTGCAGAATTTTGTGTTAAAAATAAAATAAGTTAATCCAGATACATATGAAATGTACTTGGCTACGTACGACACGTACCAATTCACAGTGAATATACATACATACATATATAAAAATTAAGCGCAAGAAAAATGCCCGTTTTATGTAATTTTATTTACGGTGCGAATAGTACACTCTTTTTTATTTCAGTTTTCATTACATTTTAAGGGCGTGTGTGCGACAATGCTATATTTATCGCTAATGCCTTAATTAAGTAGTTCATAAAATTGCATGGTTGTCTATACATAGTTCTTTCTTTTTTCCTTTTTGTTTTTATTTTTGATAAAATTCATCCCCTCTGTGGTGACCGCGAAAAAATGCTAAAACAACGTTCAATCACGTCAAATCAACATAATTTATATATTCGCCGCAACAACAAAAACGTCAAAACATCGGATATATTACACTAACAAAAATTATAATAACTGCTACGTCACATAAAAATTTACCCAATAAAACAACAAACCGTATACCAGTAAGCACAGGTACATACATATAAACATTTGAAATTATTTCTATTATTATTAATTTTTTGAAAGTTTAGGACAAAGATAATATAATAGCAATTAAAGCTATTCATTCCCACAAAGAAGGTTCTACGTCACACTGCGCTTTTTTAACCCAATCATGCCACCTTCTATTTGATAGTTGTCATTCTTACAGTACCTTGTCACCGCTGAGCTGCTTCTACAAAACTAAGTGCCAAAAATGCTTTCCCGCGGCAGTCTGGTAAGAATTATAAGTTGCTAGCTCCGGAATGTGCAGTATTGATAGGTATCCCTCGGGATCAGTTTTACAACCACGGCAGGTGTATTTCAGGGCCCTGCCGTTTCCGTAACATTTCCTTAAGTGTTTTTGTGGTTACAACAACAACAGAGTTTCATTAGGGTATTAGTTTGGCTTAGGTCGCGTTGTACAAAACCCAGATATGTATGTTCGAATACCCCTGCTAAATAGCAACTATAGATTCAGAACGTCATAAACCAAAAGAACGCCAAATATGAAACCACAACGCTGAAATCTGCTTACTGGTGCATCAACACACAATTCCCAGATGGAAATATTACCACAAGCCCCGCAAACAAGAAAATTTGTTGTGGACAAGCCATTTGTAACTTAAATTGTTCTGCTCTTGTATTATTTATAGAATAGATAGGCAATTCACAAGGTCTCTTATTCACCGCATGTGCCATGCTTTAATCAGATTTTATATTGAAAACCATGGAAACAACTCAAATCTTAAAATTGCCGAAGTGTTTTATATAATGCGAAGAGCGCTATTTGCGAATAGAAAAACTACGTAAAGAAAAAATTCGCTGGACCTTCCTACTCCATATCGAATTAAATAAATTGGCTCTAAATAAGCCAATAATGTTTCTAATCTTAATATTTGAAGTCATAGCAACTTGTTGGTTTATTTATGAAAAAGCTATTATGCGCATGTTGAGTGACAACTCCCACATTCAAAATTTGCTTATTGTATATACTTATGTATATCTCCGCCGTGCATTCAAACATGTGGGTTTTTCCAATGTTACGATTTTTGTCAAATTTTTCTAGTGTATCTACCTACGTTTTTTTTTATACAAAAACGGGAAGACTGTTTAGCGGATTAAGATTGGCACAATAATGATCGTAATTATCCGGAGCCAGATAAATAATTTGCATAAAAAGCCAGATAAATCCATATAAAATATATATAAATCCTGTTTCAATTTTTGAGCCACATAAGTTGTTAATTTCTTGTATTTATGCCCGGTTTTTCAGTTCAAGTTTAAACTCCAGTTCGACTTTGGCAAGGTTAAACTCTAGTCAACTTTAACCGTAGTCTAAACTCGGACTGAAAAACCGGGCATTAGTTTGGCAAGACTGCTTTTAATTAACCTACTATAAAAAAACTGATGACGCTGCTTGGTCTCCCCCAGCGGGTTAGGGGGTCAGAATATACCCACGGTAGGTGTTTAAATTAGAAGAAAATTTTTCTAAGCGGGGTCGCCGCTCGGCAGTGTTTGACAAGCACTCCGATTGTATTTCTGCCATGAAAAGCCATCAGTGAAAACTCATCTGCGTCCCTGATGCCGTTCGGAGTCGGCATAAAACAAGTACGTCCCGTCCCGCCAATTTGTAGGAAAAATTAAAAAGGAGCACGACACAAATTGGAAGAGAAGCTCGGCCTAAAATCTCTTCGGCGGTTATCGCGCCTTACATTTTTTTTATTTACGTATGCCTGTCGTAAGAGGCGACTAAAATACCAGATTCAAGGGGTTGTGTAGCGCAACCCTTTCAGGTTGCCAGCGCAATATATTGCTTCTCCATACCCAATTGTCAACCTCACTTATCCGTGGCGAATCCTGTTTCATTAACAGCCAAGACGGTGGCGACCCCGAACTGCTCATGGATCTAGGGGGTTGTTGTTGTTGTTGTTGTAGCGATATGGTTGCTCCCCAAAGGCTTTGGGGAGTGTTATCTATGTGATGGCCCTTTGCCGGATACAGGTCCGGTACGCTCCGGTACCTCAGCACCATTAAGGTGCTGGCCCGACCATCTCGGGAACGATTTATGTGGCCACATTAAACCTTCAGGCCATCCCCTCCCTCCCCAACCCCAAGTTCCATAAGGAGCTTAAGGTTTACAGAGCCTCGTCTGTTAGTGACACAGGATTCGCCGCGGATAGGTGAGGTTGACAATTGGGTTTGGAGAAGCTATATATTGCGCTGGCAACCTGCAGGGTTGCGCTACACAGCCCCTTGAATCTGGTATTTTAGTCGCCTCTTACGACAGGCATAACTACCGCAGGTATATTCTGACCCCCTAACCCGCTGGGGAAGATATAGGGAGGGTGTTATGGGCAAGAAAGTCGCATGTGGTCATAAAAATCGTTCCCGATATGGTCCGGCTTGGTACCGGAACGTACGGGATCTACATCCGGCAAAGGACCATCAACATCGATAACAATCCCCAAGGCCTTTGGGGAGTGTCCTTATCGCTACGACAACAACGGTCTTTAGTCGTATGTATTATATGATTCACAACAGTGACATCTGCCTAACACAATTCATATGTACAAAATATCTCGACTTCTGCTCTCAAGTCTCGCAATGATGAGCATCCTCATCAAAATTTTCATGTATTGTGGATGAAACAAGTGTGATATCTTATCCGTCAACTGTCTCACTGGATGTTCAAGATGGCTACTTTTTAGCATTTTGAAAGGATGTTCAATATGGGGGTGCATAGGGCCGGCTATCTTCAGCGGTTGATAGAAAGGAGATTGAGACCACGATAGTTAATTAAAAATCAGGTGATCGGTTCTATTTGTAATTTTGACATCTATGCGGAAGTTATCACACTTGTCTTATCCCCAATGTTTTTATTCATATTAGATAGGTTATTCGTTAGTTTTAAGGGAAAAATTATTGTTTTGAGGAAGAAATTTCGATGGCTTTGGTCTCACCCAGAGAGTGTTCCCGTGAAGTTTATTGCCGAGAACTGGAACAGGGACCGACCCTATTCACGGTTCGATTTGCTTGAAATTTGGTATATTGGTAGCCCTTTTTATCGCAAGCCACTGATAACTGATGTTCCGATTCAGTCATTAACGGAAGATGCTTTGGCCAGAGAGGATAGATAGAATAAGTGACATCATTTCATGCTTTTTGCGAAATTTATTTGTAATGTCCCATTTGAACGGTAATTTTAAATTAAAAATGTGCAGAAGGCAATTTTCTAATACCCGCCAATCAGGTACATTACAAATAAAAATTGAAATGACGTCTCTTATTCTATCTATCCTCTGCTTTGGCAGTGGACATAATTATACTCAGCTGAGCAGAGCTCACAGAGTATATTAATTTTGTTCGCATAACTGTACCCGTAACGGCATAAAAGAATCGAGATAGATATAGACTTCTATATATCAAAATGATCTGGGCGAAAAAAGAAATTCATTTAGCCATGTCCGTCCGTCCGTCTGTCCGTAAACACGACAACTTGAGTAAATTTTGAAGTATCTTAATGCAATTTGGTATGTAAGTTCCTGGGCACTCATCTCAGATCGCTATTTAAAATGAACGAAATCGGACTATAAGCATGCCCACTTTCTCGATATCGAAAATTTCGAAAAAACGAAAAAGTGCGACAATTCATTACCAAACACGGATAAAGCGATGAAACTTGGTAGGTGGGTTGTCCTTATGCAGCAGAATAGAAAATTAGTAAAATTTTGGACAATGTGCTTGGCACCGCCCACATTTATAAAAAGATAATTTAAAAGTATTGCAAGCTGTAATTTGGCAGTTGAATATGTAAAAATAATAACAATAATAATAACATTCGATAAATTCGCTAATTTATGTTACACTTATTGAAAGAAAATAAATATTTATTTATTTAAATTTTTCAAATTTAAACTGACTTTATTGACTTTCTTTTCCCAGTTCTTTTATTATTGTAATTAATTATTTGCATGCAGTCAAAAACTATTTTTTAATAATGAGAAAGAAGTACAACTTCTTATGCGGGTACATATGTAATTACACGCACCTATTTTTTTACATTATTCATTTGAAACGGTTTATCAGATTTTCCAACTCGACTTTCATGCTTTTCAGTATCGTTACATGTTGTTTTGCTTCTAGGTTTTTATTATATTTCCATCTTTTAATTCGGAATCGGCGGATGCCCTGGTGTGATGGTAACGCGCTCCGCCTACCACACTGAAGATCCTTGGGACAAGTCCCGGCAAAGCAACGTCAAAACAAGTTTTTTAAATTAGAAAAATGTGTTTCTAGGCGGGGTCACCGCTCGGCAGTGATTTGGCAAATACTCCGAGTGTAATCCTGCCATGGAAAGCTTCTCAGTGAAGGCCCGAACACATATATTTTTGATGCAGCAACTTGTGCTAACAGATGAGTTGATTGCATGTGTTTGCATCGAAAATCGTATGTGTTCGGGCTTTGAAAACTCATCTCCCTTGCAGGTGCCGTTCGGAGTCGACGTTAAACATGTAGGTCCCATCCCGCTAATTTGTAGGAAAAAATTAAAAACGAGTACTACGCAAATTGGATGAGAATCTCGGCCTAAATCTCTTCGGAGGTGTATCGCGCCTTTTCATTTATTTATTTAATGCGGCATGGCCATAGCTTTTCACTAATTTTTTTATGCAACCTACTCCGATTTTCGCTTTCGATTTAGATTGGTAAATGAAATTGAAAAAAAGCCGATTCTGACTCGTTATTACAGTCAATCCAATTCTGCAACGTTCCTAGTGTTGTAAAAGTAAAATTTGAAAAGGTCATCATGTCGATTTAATTTTACATCACTAATATATGTACATGTACACATATGTATGTATGTATTCACAAAATCTTGATTTTGTAATGAATCGAAAACAAGTTTTAAGTAAACAAATTGAATGCTGAACTTTCTCTATGCTTACTTCTCTTTGGCGACTTTTATTTCCATAGTCAAATTCAAATCTCCATTTTACAAAGTGAGCAAAATGTATGTAATTGTAATTCTCCATAACAATTTATTTAGCTCTTTTTGCGATATGCATCGTTTTCGCGCAATCATGTGACTTTCTAATTCAAAGTGGTTTGTGTAAAAGCCTACAGTATTGTGTGTAACAACGTAAACACACTCAGGTTGCTTTAAATTTTGGGAAAGTAGCATCATTAGCATTGTTTGACGCTTAACGCTTAAGCGACTTCATCCCAGCCATGCGCGAATTCGGTATACCAATGGAGATCTAACCAACTTGGAATAGACGCAGTTCTTCACAATTTCAAAGGTGATTGATCTCGCCTTCACATATTTTGTAGAAGAGTTGATGCATTCATTTACCAGCTTTGCATATCCTTTCATTTGCCGGCGCTTTTTATATTGTAGTGCAATGTACTTTCCGTCAGTAGGGATGGTTATAGCGGGTTCGTTATCTCCATTTTTATTGTGAAGCGAAAGAAGCATACCCCTTTACGTCGGTTATAAGGACGAATTTTTTTTTCTGGACTCTTGACAAACCCTAAAGTGTTCTCAGTGGCGTTACGCCGTAAGTGAAATATTTGCTCGCAATGCTCAGTTATAAAGTTTTTAGCTGTCCTGTTCATAAGCAGCCGTTTTACGATGATTCGGCGCACTTGCCGTTGCACAACATTCTGTATTTGAAGAACGGTTAACGTTATACATATATTATTATATTTTATTGTACATAGAGTTCAGCCATATATGCGTTATTTTTATTTTCAGCGTGCTTTGCACACAGAGTATATTAAATTTGATTGGGTAACGGTTGGTTGTACAGGTATAAAGGAATCGAGATATATATAGACTTCCATATACCAAAATACTCAGTATCGAAAGAAAATTTGATTGAGCCGTGTCCATCCGTCTGTCCGTTAACACGATAACTTGAGTAAATATTGAGATATCTTCACCAAATTTGGTACACGAGCTTATCTGGACCCAGAATAGATTGATTGAAAATGAGCGAAATCGGATGATAACCACGCCCACTTTTTATATACATATATCACATTTTGGAAAACACAAAAAACCTGATTATTTAGTAAATAATATACCTAGAATGTTGAAATTTGACATGTGGACTGATATTGAGACTCTTGATAAAAATTAAAAAAAATTTTTTAAATGGGCGTGGCACCGCCCACTGGTGATAAAGTCAATTTTACAAATATAATTAATCATAAATCAATCGTTAAACCTATCGTAACAAAATTCGGGAGAGAGGTTGCCTTTACTATAAGGAATATTTTGAAGAAAAATTAACGAAATCGGTTAAGGACCACGCCCACTTTTATATAAAAGATTTTTAAAAGGGTCGTGGACGAATAAATTAAGCTATACTTTGCAAGAAAGAGGTTTATATCAATGGTATTTCATTTCCCAAATGGATTTATAACAATAAATAGGAAAAACTTCAAATTACAAAAATGGGCGTAGCACCGCCCCTTTTATGACTAAGCAATTTTCTGTTTCGGGAGCCATAACTCGAAGAAAAATTAACGGATCGTAATAAAATTTCGTGCACAAATTTTCCTTATAGCAGAAAATATTTCTAGTAAAAATGGACGGGATGGGTTAAAGACCACGGCAACTTAGATATAAAAAAGGTTTAAAGGGTTCGTAGACTAGAATAATAAGCTATCACTTAGCAAAAAATAGTTTTGAATAAATGATATTTCACTTATCAAGTTTTATTGTAAGAGGAAATGGGGAGACATTTTTTTTTAAACGGGCGGTGCCACGTGTTATGTAGAAAAGTAATTTGTCTGATATGAAATGTACAATTGAAGCTCACTGAGTATATAATGATCGGTTACACCCGAACTTAGACACCTTTATTTGTTTATTTTAGTTTTGCATTTGCATTTTAATTGTGAGTAGGTTTTTTTTGTTACTGATTGCATTGCGTTTTACTTAGTTGTTACTGATATTTGGTTTCCAATCTCTTTATTAAGAGCTCTGGTCACCAGTAAGTACTGATTGAAGTTCAATGGGAGTAACTTAAATTTGTTATATATAGTATAACAAAACATTAGCAATTATCTGTAAAATATATTTCATTACTTTGCAAAATCCTTGAATTACTTATAAATATCGTAGCAGACTTTCACAGACGACAGTTGAATTAGAAGTTCAACCAGAACATAGTGGCCTATCAACTATGTTCGATCTTCAGAGGTAATACCTAACTAATAGCGAAATCGACCAATGTAAACGGCTCACTTAATGTTAAGTGTAACTAAATATTCCATGTCGAACTTAATTTAAAAGCGTTATATATTACACCTAGTAAGTACTAGCATTCAGGTTAAGTTTTACTTTGTTAGGAATAGGTATGTATGTATGTATTTGTGGGTCTACCTCCTCAACTCATCCCTCTCCGTATCCTCCTTTGTATTACCCTGTAATATGCGTCCAACAGTGTCCAAATTTTGAGTAACATACCCAAAAGCGGCCACCGTGGTGTGACGGTAGCGTGCTCCGCCTACCACACCGTATGCCTGGGTTCACACCCCGGACAAAGCAACATCAAAATTTTTGGAAGTAAGGTTTTTCAATTAGAAGAAAATTTTCTAAGCGGGGTCGCCCCACGGCAGTGTTTGGCAAGCGCTCCGGGTGTATTTCTGCCATGAAAAGTTCTCAGTGAAAACTCATCTGCCTTGCAGATGCCGTTCGGAGTCGGCATAAAACATGTAGGTCCCGTCCGCCCAATTTGTAGGGAGGAGCACGACGCAAATTGGAAGAGAAGCTTGGCCTTAGATCTCTTCGGAGGTTATCGCGCCTTACATTTATTTTTATTTATATCCAAAAGCGGTTAATATATGGAAACGAAACTCGTCGAAAGACGTCATTAGGAATATTACCGTACATTGGTTAACACTTAAGTTATAGTTATTTTCATAAGAATTTATATCTATATTTTAGTAGTTTCAAACGATTGAAGAAAAAATTATTTATCTATTTTTTATACTCAGTTGAGCAGAGCTCACAGAGTATATTAACTTTGATTGGATAACGGTTGGCTGTACAGTAGGGCGGGGTCGATTTGTGGGGAGGCAAAAAATCGCCCATTGCTCTGTGAAAATCATATTCTAGGGATCAAAATAAGAAACTTTGCCGAAGGAACCATACCTCTAAAACGAATTCTGATGCAGGTAGGGGTAAATTTTGAAAAATCCCACTGACCCATTTAGAGTGCTCCAATCGAGTCCAAATGTATGACCGACCCCCACTAACTTTGGAAGCCCGACCCACCAATGCCAGTGGCACACCCCCTGGAACCCCCTGGGGGTAAAGTGCATGTAAAGTGCAAAACCGGCGATTTTTTGAAATGTTTGTATGGTGAACCCCCAGGGGGGGTTCCAGGGGGTGTGCCACTGGCATCGATGGGTCGGGCCTCCAAAGTTAGTGGGGGTCGGTCATACATTTGGACTCGATTGGAGCACTCTAAATGGCCGACCCCAACTAACTTTGGAGGCCCGACCCACCGATGCCAGTGGCACACCCCCTGGAACCCCCCTGGGGATTCACCATACAAACATTTCAAAAAATCGCCGGTTTTGCACTTTACATGCATTTTACCCCCAGGGGGTTCCAGGGGGTGTGCCACTGGCATTGGTGGGTCGGGCCCCTAAAGTTAGTGGGGGTTGGTCATACATTTGGACTCGATTGGAGCACTCTAAATGGGTCAAGTGGGATTTTTCAAAATTTACCCCTACCTGGGGGGGCATCAGAATTCGTTTTAGAGGTATGGTTCGTTCGGCCAAGTTTCTTATTTTGATCCCTAGAATACGATTTTCACAGAGCAATGTGCGATTTTTAAATCGACCCGCCCTATTGTACAGGAATAAAGGAATCGAGATAGATATAGACTTCCATATATCAAAATCATCAGTATCGAAAAAAAATTTGATTGAGCCATGTCCGCCCGTCCGTCCGTCTATCCGTTAACACGATAACTTGAGTAAATTTTGAGGTATCTTGATGAAATTTGGTATGTAGGTTCCTGGGCACTCATCTCAGATCGCTATTTAAAATGAACGATATCGGGCTATAACCACGCCCACTTTTCGATATCGAAAATTGCGAAAAACAGAAAAAATGCGATAATTCATTGCCAAAGACAGACAAGGCGATGAAACTTGATAGGTGTGTTGACCTTATGACGCAGAATAGAAAATTAGTAAAATTTTGTACAATGGGCGTGGCACCGCCCACTTTTAAAAGAAGGTAATTTAAAAGTTTTGCAAGCTGTAATTTGGCAGCCGTTGAAGATATCATGATGAAATTTGGAAGGAACGTTACTCCTATTACTATATGTATGCTTAATAAAAATTAGCAAAATCGGAGAACGACCACGCCCACTTTAAAAAAAAATTTTTTTAAGTCAAATTTTAACAAAAAATTCAATATCTTTACAGTATATAAGTAAATTATGTCAACATTCGACTCCAGTAATGATATTGTGCAATAAAATACAAAAATAAAAGATCATTTCAAAATGGGCGTGGTTCTCTGCCGTTTTTCATTTAATTTGTCTAGGATACTTTTAATGCCATAAGTCGAACAAAAATTGACCAATCCTTGTGAAATTTGGTAGTGGCTTAGATTCTAGGACGATAACTGTTTTCTGTGAAAAAGGGCGAAATCGGTTGAAGCCACGCCCAGTTTTTTACACAGTCGTCCGTCTGTCCTTCCGCTCGGCCGTTAATACGATAACTTGAGCAAAAATCGATATATCTTTACTAAACTCAGTTCTCGTACTTATCTGAACTCACTTTGTATTGGTGTAAAAAATGGACGAAATCCGACTATGACCACGCCCACTTTTTCGATATCGAAAGTTACGAAAAATTAAAAAAATGCCATAATTCTATACCAAATACGAAAAAAGGGATGAAACATGGTAATTGGATTGGTTTATTGACGCAAAATATAGCTTTAGAAAAAAACTTGCAAAATGGGTGTGACACATACCATATTAAGTGAAGAAAATGAAAAGTTCTGCAGGGCGAAATAAAACACCCTTGAAATCTTGGCTAGTTATTACATATATAAATAAATTAGCGGTATCCAACAGATGATGTTCTGGGTCACCCTGGTCCACATTTTGTCAATGTCTCGAAAACGCCTTCACATATACAACTACCACCACTCCCTTTTAAAATACTCATTAACACCTTTCATTTGATACCCATATCGTACAAAAAATTCTAAGTCACGCTGGTCCACCTTTATGGCGATATCTCGAAAAGGCATCCACCTATAGAACTAAGGACCACTCCCTTTTAAAATACTCATTAACACCTTTCATTTGATACCCATATCGTACAAACGAATTCTAGAGTCGCCCTGGTCCACCTTTATGGCGATATCTCGAAAAGGCGTCCACCTATAGAACTAAGGCCCACGCCCTTTTAAAATACTCATTAACACCTTTTCATTTGATACCCATATCGTACAAACAAATTCTAGAGTCGCCCCTGGTCCACCTTTTTGGCGATATTTCGAAAAGGCGTCCACCTATGGAACTAAGGCCCACGCCCTTTAAAATACTCATTAACTCCTTTCGTTTATACCCATATCCTACAAACAAACTCTAGAGTCACCCCTGGTCCACCTTTTGGCGATATCTCGAAAAGGCGTCCACCTATAGAACTAAGGCCCACGCCCTTTTAAAATACTCATTAACACTTTCATTTGATACCCATATCGTACAAACAAATTCTAGAGTCGCCCCTGGTCCACCTTTTGGCGATATCTCGAAAAGGCGTCCACCTATAGAACTAAGGCCCACGCCCTTTTAAAATACTCATTAACACCTTTCGTTGATACCCATATCGTACAAACAAACTCTAGAGTCACCCTGGTCCACCTTTTTGGCGATATCTCGAAAAGGCGTCCACCTATAGAACTAAGGCCCACGCCTTTTAAAATGCCCATTAACACCTTTCATTTGATACCCATATCGTACAAACGAATTCTAGAGTCGCCCTGGTCCACCTTTATGGCGATATCTCGAAAAGGCGTCCACCTATAGAACTAAGGCCCACGCCCTTTTAAAATACTCATTAACACCTTTCATTTGATACCCATATAGTACAAACAAATTCTAGAGTCGCCCCTGGTCCACCTTTATGGCGATATCTCGAAAAGGCGTCCACCTATAGAACTAAGGCCACTCCCTTTTAAAATACTCATTAACACCTTTCATTTGATACCCATATCGTACAAACAAATTCTAGAGTCGCCCCTGGTCCACCTTTATGGCGATATCTCGAAAAGGCGTCCACCTATAGAACTAAGGCCCACGCCTTTTAAAATACTCATTAACACCTTTCATTTGATACCCATATCGTACAAACAAATTCTAGAGTCGCCCCTGGTCCACCTTTATGGCGATATCTCGAAAAGGCGTCCACCTATAGAACTAAGGCCCACTCCCTTTAAAATACTCATTAACACCTTTCATTTGATACCCATATCTACAACAAATTCTAGAGTCGACCCTGGTCCACCTTTATGGCGATATCTCGAAAGGCGTCCACCTATAGAACTAAGCGCCACGCCCTTTTAAAATACTCATTAACACCTTTCATTTGATACCCATATCGTACAAACAAATTCTAGAGTCGCCCCTGGTCCACCTTTATGGCGATATCTCGAAAGGCGTCCA
This sequence comes from Eurosta solidaginis, assembly GCA_029619165.1. NCBI lineage: Eukaryota > Metazoa > Arthropoda > Insecta > Diptera > Tephritidae > Eurosta > Eurosta solidaginis. The sequence continues at coordinate 57,741 of JARSSU010003565.1, forward strand.
CCTATAGAACTAAGGCCCACGCCCTTTTAAAATACTCATTAACACCTTTCATTTGATACCCATATCGTACAACAAATCTAGAGTCACCCCTGGTCCACCTTTATGGCGATATCTCGAAAGGCGTCCACCTATAGAACTAAGGCCCACGCCTTTTAAATACTCATTAACACCTTTCATTTGATACCCATATCGTACAAACGAATTCTAGAGTCCCCCTGGTCCACCTTTATGGCGATATCTCGAAAAGGCGTCCACCTATAGACTAAGGCCCACGCCTTTTAAAATACTCATTAACACCTTCATTTGATACCCATATCGTACAAACACATTCTAGAGTCGCCCTGGTCCACCTTTATGGCGATATCCCGAAAAGGCGCCACCTATAGAACTAAGCCCACTCCCTTTTAAATACTCATTAACACCTTTCATTTGATACCCATATCGTACAAACAAATTCTAAAGTCACCCCTGGTCCACCTTTATGGCGATATCTCGAAAAGGCGTCCACCTATAGAACTAAGGCCCAATGCCTTTTAAAATATTCATTAACACGTTTCATTAGATACCCATATCGTGCAAAACAAATTCTAGAGTCACCCCTGGTCTACCTTTATGGCGATATCTCGAAAAGGCGTCCACCTATTGAACTAAGGTCCACGCCCTTTTAAAATACTCATTAACACCTTCATTGATACCCAATCGTACAAACAAATTTAGATTCCGCCCTGGTCCACCTTTATGGCGATATCCTAAATGGCGTCCACCCATATATCTATGGCCTACTCCCTCTTAAATACTCTTTAATACCTTCCATTTGATTCCCATGTCATACAAACACATTGCAGGGTTACCCTAGGTTCATTTCCTACATGGTGATTTACCCTTATTTTGTCTCCATAGCTCTCAGCTGAGTATGTAATGTTCGGTTACACCCGAACTTAGCCTTCCTTACTTGTTTAGCTTTCATATTAAATTCAAAACCATTCCTCTAAATCATGCTTATCGTTGACTTACAAAATATAAAAAATCAGAAATATTTTATGCTCCTTTTGGTTGTTAATTTTTATATTAAGTTAGGTAAAATGTCTTATAAAATTGTTAAATTTTCCTACTCTGTTTTTCAGTTTTCTATTTTACTATATTCAACTTGCTTGTATCAATGAAAATGACCTTCGCGGTACAGAGTCCATTTTGAATCGATGCTACAAAGTTGTAGGGGTATACGTTCTCATTTACGTAAATCTCATCACAAATTAACGCATATGAATGGTGGTATGTGTAATTAGGGTGCGTCGGTTTTTATTAAGATAAAAATTTCGTCGTCCTACTCGAATCGTCGACGCCGCGGTAATGGCCTACGACTCCACTTCACACTCCAAACGACTTTTTGATACAGATGGAATGAGAGATGACTTCTGCCACATTGATGTAAAATGCAAAATTTTTAAAGCTGCTAACTCCATACATTTTAATACATTTTGAAATTTCAAAATGTTTATTCAATTTCATTCCGTTCAGTTTTACAAAGGGTTTCCCACAATTATATTTATGTAGCTTCTCCAACCCAATTGTTAAACCTCAGCGTTTTTTAAAGGCAAACCTTACGCTTCTCACGGTATTAGGGATGGAGTGACTTAGACGTTTAACATAATCATATCTAATCGGTCCCGAGATGGGATAGTACCTTAATGCTGCTAGTTTCCCGAACTTACCGCATCAATATCTGCCAAAGCCTATCAACATCGATATCAATCGCAAAAGCTTCGGAGAATGTCTATCGCAATAATAAGAAAAAGATCGAATTTAGCGTAGTTGTCATGAACTCATCATATACCGAGCCCTTGCATATTTCATTACACAAAACAAAACTTTTGGTTATGGAATAAAAAGGAGTAACCCTTTATGGCGATTACGAATTTTGTGCATAATTTCAGGAGGATTGTTTGAGCAGTAGCGGGAACGGCTTAAAAACATATTCACTCGTGCAAAAATTCCTTCGAAATTGCACAGAGTCAAAATTTTCTTTAGACCTTTGTATGTTCAAATGGAAAGAAAAGTTATTTTGGAATTGTATGTATAATCCCGTCGGATAGCTATAATGCCGCAAAAAAAATGAGCCACCCTTTCATATGCATATCGTTTTCGCTTTTTAATTTGTTGTTCTTTGGTTGTATCTTTGATATTTATTGTATAAAGTAGATAAAACAATTTCTTATTGTGATAAAAAATTTCTTATGTGATAAAAAAATGTCACATTTTATTATTTAATTATTAATTCAACACAGACACAAAGCGGTCGACTACTGGATATAAGATACAATACAATAACAAGGAAAAAAACATAAGTGTAAAACAAAATTTAAAGTAAAAACTTAAATAACAAACAATCAAATTAATTAAGTTAAATTTAATTAATACATAAATCAAGTCAAAATATAAAATGAGTTAAAATTAATATTGAAATAAAATTGACATCGTATTTAAAAATCTTTAAAGAATATCATGCCAGACGTAAGAGTATTTCCTTACGGATAACAGCAATAGAATACTCAAAACGAATACAGTTGTACAGTTCATTATAGCGCGAGCACCAATTGCGAATAGGGCTATATTTGGCAAAATACGCCGGAGAATGGGTAAATGAAAGAGTACATAGTGCCTTGTAGTTCTCGCAGGAACAGAAAAATTCAGTCTGCTTACTAGGTCAGTGGAGTCTATCTCACCGATAATCAGTTTATGAGGAACATTACCCCGAGTATGTTCTTCTATTGTCTAAAGTTGACAAACTAATGAGAAAAGTATATTTCTATAAGGCGGAAGATGATGATTTGATCCCAGTTAAGACCGCGTAAAGCGAAGATTAGAAACTGCGTCTGTAACCGATTCAATTCGATCTATATGATTTTTTATACCCCAGGGACCAAATACAGAACAATACTCAAGTATTGGGCTTACCAATGATGTGTAAATGGTCTTGGTTAAATAGGGATCATCAAATTATTTAGCCCATCTTTTAATAAATCCGAGTACACCCGATGCTTTGTTTACGATAGATGAATATGCCTGTTAAGCTCAATTTCCATCAAAAATACACCTAGGTCACATACTACAGATATACGCTCCAAGGAAGCACCATCTAGCATATAGGATTTTAAAACTGGGTTGATTCTGTGAATAGTCATTAGTTTACATTTGCAGCAGTTCAAACTAGTAGATTTACTGTACACCACTTATTGACTTCGAGTCGGTAGGTGACATAATGAAAAGGCATTTGACCCTAAATTACAAGCGGGTCAGCTTGTGGCAACTCTTGGTGTCAGTAATTTTTAACCAAGCACAATCCCCTTCTCTGTTGACCACAAAATGCTTATTAAGTTAGATTTGCCTTTGTACAATTTTACTTGATTAGGGAGAGTCCCCTCCCAAAGCCCTCGTAACTCTTCTAATCTGTGACCAGATACCAATTCTTTACTCAAAAATTTCTTTTCCAAAGTGGAAATGATGGATAAGACGAGTGTGATAACTTCCGCATAGACGTCAAAACTAAAAAAAGAACCGATCACCTGCCTTTTAATTGAGTATTGTGGTCTGATTCTGTATCTCTTTCATCACCCGCTGTAGATAGCCGCCTGTGCGCCACCATTTGAACACCCTTTCAAAACGCTAAAAGTAACCATCTTGAACATCCTGTCAGGCAGTTGACGGATAAGATATCAAAATTGCTCTATCCCCAATGCTTACAACTTTTTTCACCACATATCTAATATGCATGGAAATTTTCTTCACTACTATAAAAGAATATTTAATAATTGACGAAAAATTAAAAAAAAATCCCTCCAGTTCTTTGATCGTTTATTTTATATTTTGCACATTGGCACATAGTACAGGTCTACAAGTAGGATATGTAGCAGCACGCACATGACACAGCCACGCTCACCTGATAAAATGCTTGTTCTTGTTCGTTTTTTTGTGGATGCTATTTGGCACTGTTGTACTTCTTGGGTCCAAGAAAAGTTTAGTAGCTGCTAACGAAAACTGGGTAAAATTTTTATTGTAAATTACAAAGAAATATCCTTATTTACTTTCAAACGAACACTTAATTACATCTCTCTTAAAATCCATATGTTTTGACAATTTTAATTAACAAATTGTGATACTTTATTACCGGGGAAGATTGCTAAAACATGACCCAAAACCGTTGGGGGAAGTATTAATAGACGCGTTTTTGCCTTGCCTCCAATAATTCGAATACTTTTTCGCCTTTAGACTATTGATAACAGGACAAAACGCGTCTTTTCGTATCTCTTTCTACTATTTTGGACGGGTTATTGCCGTCGACCTCGGTTTCAAACTGTTTTTCGCGGAGAACTTTTGAACGGGTAGAAAAACTTAGCACCCGTGTTTGTATTCTTAATACTGCAATAACTACGCGTCCTCAGATACCCCCTATTCAAGACTTTTGTATAATTTTCTATAGGACCCATATAGGTGCACTATATTTTTATACTAAATTTTTCGAAAAATTACCATCACAGCAACCCATATCTGATATCCGCTCCTTTTTTGTTTCCCTGCGTCGCTTTCCACAACAGCAACGCATAATCCACGCAGTTCTACTGAGTTCCCACAATAGTTTGACACTGACCGAAGTGTCAAACGGCAGTGTGTTAGAAAGAGAAAGGAATTGTTTCCTTCTCATACATATCATACTTGTAAATCCTGTACTATGCATTGGGCATTTGTTGTGAAGACGTGGGGGGAACATTTTGAATTCATACAAGTGAAAAATCTTTCTATTCCTCCTTGCCATACTACCTCGTGAAATATAGCTGACAGCAGAGACGGCTGTCGCGATGGCCAGAGAATGGAAGAGAGGTTTGTTTTTTACTCACGATTATTAAATGAAGAGCCATGAATCGCCTCATTTGTGTGCAATCAGCTGATTGTGTATACAGAAGTCAGACTACAGTATCGATTTAAATTTCTAAATCTAGTTATAGATAAATAGGGCAGCCAGTAAGCAAGAATTGTAAATATGTAAATATGCATATATCAGTCGGACTACAAAAATATTGAAACACACTATTGACAAATAATTAGTAATCGAACAGCGATTGAACAGGTGATTGAGGCTGTTTACTATTGTGAACGTTTTATCAAACATTCGCCACTTGTATGAATTCACATGGGTGGAATCTTATCATGAATAAATTAATATTCAGGTGTTTCTCATCCCGTTGACGTTTTCCCTTATCGGACCAGTTCGGCAAGCATAGTTTAGAGGGTTGTCTATCATACAGCAACTGCCTTTGAGTTCTACTACATCGTAGTAGATTTTACTCTACGTTTAGAAATATTATAACTATATAAGCCGTTACTAGATTGTCAGCCAAAAGAGTAACGTAACTTTGTATTCCCTAACAGAATATAGACTACAATTTTGCAGAAAACTAATTTATTTGAAGAATTTGTACGAAAATTAATCAATCCAAAATTTATTACTTTGAAATACCGGTAAATACTGCATTTAGAGCTGCCGAAAAAGTGAGGTTATGTTGTTGACATCACCTTTATTATTACATCATGGAATATTGGCCGCTTCACTCGATGCATCTCACTGCCTCTGTTTAAGAGGACAGCACTCTGACATTAGTTGACCAGGTCACGCTTTTCGTATTCGTCAGAAATTTGACCGGGGCTTCAAACCTTCCGGGGTTCGGCGAATTTGGGTACACGTTTTAAATATTTCCAATACTGCTGTAGAAATAATTTCGATCTAGTTCGTCGATCGGATGACACAGCGATGCACCTTTGATGATCTTATGATGCTTAAACTTGAGGTGGAGTTATATGACAATATTTCGAGCAAGTTGATTGCCTTCATTCCATTAATTATATAAGTGTATGCTGAGTATATTGATTTTTATGAACAGGATATGAATAACTCAAAGCCAGGTTCTGTGGGAGGGCTCTCCTTATACCTCTCACCGCTTGTAGCGCTTGTCTGCCCTATTTTATGACTATGCTTCCTCTTTCTCCTTGGTATGGAAACGTTGCGCTGAAATACTGCCGCATATCTGGATGCAAGTCCATCTAATAGCAACAGTTCTTGTCAGGGGATCCCATCGCCCTCCTTATAGGCGGATGAATTGCTTAATTAAAACGATCCTCTTAAAACAATCAAAATACCTCATGAAAATGTGTAGAAGCAATTTAAAATTAACCCTCAATGGGACGCCATTAGCCACCAGGGATAAAATTGCGAATAACTCAAAACCCCCACAATAGAACAGTACTCGTAGCGCTAGACCTATCAAAAGGATTTTGATACGGTCAACCATGGCTCGTTACTGCCAAGACCTGGAAGGATATACCCTTCCACCATGTTCTCTTAAAAGGTGGACCGCAAATTATCTGGGTGGTCGGCAGGCGATTTCCGGTAGCCAAATTATAGAAACGAACGAACATCAAAGCCAAGGAGAATGAGAACAGGCGCCGCTGCACAGGCGTGTGATCCTATCCCAACTGATGTTAATTTCTACATAGATCTAGCTACCTTACACACACCGCGCAGAGTCACACCATCGTTTCAATACGCCGATGACTCGCTACAGTAATAGGCCACAGGACCCAGCGCCCACAGATTCGAGCCAGTCTATGCGATAAATAAACGGTCTACCTCCGATCTCTCAGTTTTCGCCTGCTGCGAAACCTGGACATTATCACCGCAGAAATCTTATCCGCGACCTTATTACAACAGGGACCGCCTCCCAAATGTACGACTCATTGTGAAAATCCACAGTCGATGGCAATCTACGCCTACCGCACTGTCCGGGACACCCCAAACTCTGGCGTGTGACGTAATGATCAGAGATCTACATTGCGTGCAGCACGACACGCCGTCAAGTCGTTCCGCAGAATCAGAGCTCGGTAACAAAATCGCTCAAGAGCCCTCGACCTGGCAGTACTGGGGAAAAGAAAATATAAAGAACGCTGCATGCACTACATACAAAGCAATTCACGTCCATGCCGATTACGTGAACTACGCGCTCACCCATATGGTCGCCAAGCTGAACGAACTACCACTGGAGCAGCCCTACCAGGCCTGCAAATACTGACTATCTCTCCGAAGGCGCGCGCACGGGCTCGTACTCTCTTATGCATCCCAGCAACAGCCATCGCATAATGAGGCTGAGAATACTCCCATCAGCGGAAAGAGAACGACGAGATGCTGACCACACAGATTCTGTTGAATACCCAGAACCTAACGGGCATCCCAACTAGACATCGATCTGATTGACGAGCAGCACGACTAGGGGCGCTAAGGCCCAGTCATACTCTTACCGTATAAGCATTTGAGGAAATACGCGCACTGCGCAACCCCAATGCCGATAGGAAGCGAAAAAACACAAGCCAGGTCTATCGCGTGAACTACCACAAACAGCGTCGGACCTTTAATAGCGCGGATATTGACCCCGAGCGCCGAATCCAGCGTGACTACAGAAGAGAGACTAACGAAATTAATCCAAAACTTGCCGATAGAGCGAACGCACTAACTCCCCAGGAAACGCGTGATCACATCTGCTACAACTTCGATTCTGCCCCGATAATCTGATAACTAGGTAAACCTCGTTACCTATCTCAGAGAATCAACCCGACATACAAATAGGTATGCCCGCTGTGCAATGTGCCTCCCACATGACACCAACCATCTCTCTAGTGGAATGGGAACCATCGCAACGCTCTACACACACATTCTCCTATGCCGTCCACCCTGTTGAAACCGGCAAGTCATTGCGACTCCAGTTAGATGGGATTGATGACAGTTTAGCTGATACGGATTCGCGACGTCTGTAGGATTAGGGCGAGAGCAGCATCTGCTACAACAACTACAACAAC
>JARSSU010003566.1:0-46262 GCA_029619165.1 Eurosta solidaginis
CCCTAGTTCCACGAGGAAACCTGATGGTCGCCAGAGCCTCGTCTGTTAATAAATCAGTATTCGCCGCGGGTCATTCAGAGTTGACAATGGCTTGGAGAGGCTATATATTGCGCTGCGAAATCCCTTGAGAGGTTGCGACTTCACACCCCTTGAATCATTCTTGCTCATAAGAATTCTAAAGTGTTAGCTCGTGATTTTCTCAATCGTCTTTTAAAGAAAGCGGTATCGTATACATCTTCTTGGCAACGCAGTGATGCGAATATTTCTCCTATAGATTCTTTTTTACCTAGATAACTTGTGCAACGACCGAGTGGAGTATGTTTCCTGAAGTGGACTGATGTGCGCATCAAGTGTCTTTCTGCTGAGCATCATACTTTCTTATATGTCATGTGTGAGCAGCTACATCTTATATGGTTGAGGAGATGGCAGCATGTTGAAATTGAGGAATGCATTTGCAGCTTAAATTGTAGTGGCAATTCAGGGTCATGATTGGCGCTTCTCGCTTTTCTGTGCGCCTATACAACATCGCGCAGACATCTTGAGGCATCTGCTAAAATCTAATAGTAGCGTATTATAACTGTTTTAAAAGCTAGCTTGTCTCTGTGTGCTAGACCATACAAACAGCATGACGCTCATACAACATGTGTATGTGGTCTGCCGCTTCAATAAAAACAAGATGATTAGTACACAATTCGCCGGCGCGTCTCCACATGACCTGCGTGATCCAGATCAATGCCTCGATAAATTTAAGCACGTTGCCGTATTTCGTGATTACAGACAGCTTTCAAAGCCTCTTTTAGCCTTCGGAGATACCCGTTCCTCCGACTAGGAGAAAAATAGCGCGGATAGTCGATATTCGAGATTTAGGATTAGGCCAAGAAAATTATAAAACAAAAACCGGCACTTAAACGCGTTGCGTATCACTCCCACTAGCTAGCATTTCCTATTTAGCTCATGTCAATGTGACGCAAAGATGCTTAATCCGGCGTCAAGTTAATTTTATGACTGAATGTAAGCAAAACAATGAAGGAAGGTCTAGGTTCGGGTGTAACGAATAGTACATACTCAGTTGAGAGATATGGTGACAACATAATGGAAAATAAACTCATGTAGGAAAATGAACCGAGGGTAACCTATGGAATGTGTTTGTATGACATGTGTATCAAATGAAAGGCATTAAAGAGTATTTTAAGAGGGAGTGGGGCTAGTTCTATAGGTGGACGCCTTTTCGAGGATATCGCCATAAAGGTGGACCAGAGGTGACTCTAGAATGTGTTTGTCGATATTGGTATCAAATTAAAGGTATTAATGAGAGTTTTAAAAGGGAGTGGTGGTAGTTGTATATGTGAAGGCATTTTCCAGATATCGACCAAAATGTGGACCAGGGTGTGACCCAGAACATCATCTGTTGGATTACCGCTAATTTATTTATATATGTAGTACCTGCCAAGATTTCAAGGTTTTTATTTCGCCCTGCAGAACTTTTCATTTTCTTCTACTGAATATGGTAGGTGTCACAACCATTTTACAAAGTTTTTTCTAAGTTATATTTCGCGTCAATAAACCAATCCAATTACCATGTTTCATACCCTTTTTTCGTATCTGGTATAGAATTATGGCATTTTTTCATTTTTCGTAATTTTCGATATCGAAAAAGTGGACGTGGTCATAGTCGGATTTCGTTATTTTTTATACCAAGATAAAGTAGTTCAGATAAGTACGTGAACTAAGTTCAGTAAAGATATGTCGATTTTTGCTCAAGTTATCGTGTTAACGGCCATGCGGAAAGGACACACGGAAGACTGTGTATAAAAACTGGGCGTGCTTCAACCGATTTCGCCCATTTTCACAGAAAACAGTTAACGTCATAAAAGTCTATGCCCCTACCAAATTTCAAAAGGATTGGTAAATTTTTGTTCGACTTATGGCATTAAAAGTATCCTAGACAAATTAAATGAAAAAGGGCGGAGCCACGCCCATTTTGAAATTTTCTTTTATTTTTGTATTTTGTTGCACCATATCATTACTGGAGTTGAATGTTGACATAATTTACTTATATACTGTAAAGATATTAAATTTTTGTTAAAATTGTACTTAACATTTTTTTAAGTGGGCGTGGTCCTTCTCCGCTTTTGCTAATTTTTATTAAGCGTACATATAGTAATAGGAATAACGTTCCTGCCAAATTCATCATGATATCTTCAACGACTGCCAAATTACAGCTTGCAAAATTTTAAATTATCTTCTTTTAAAAGTGGGCGGTGCCACGCCTATTGTCCAAAATTTTACTAGTTTTCCATTCTGCGTCATAAGTTCAACTCACCGACCAAATTTCTATCGCTTTATCTGTCTTGGTAATGAATTATTGCACTTTTTCGGGTTTTTTGCGAAATTTTCGATATCGAAAAAGTGGGCGTGGTTATGAGTCCGATATCGTCATTTTAAATAGCGATATGAGATGAGTTCTCAGGAACCTACACACCAAATTTCATCAAGATACCTCAAAATTTACTCAAGTTATCGTGTTAACGGACGGACGGACGGACGGACATGGCTCAATAAAATTTTTTTCGATCCTGATGATTTTGATATATGGAAGTCTATATCTATCTCGATTCCTTTATACCTGTACAACCAACCGTTATCCAATCAAAACTTAATATTACTCTGTGAGCTCTGCTCAACTGAGTATAAAAGTAAATGTCAAATCACTTAAGCAACAAATAGTAACATGGTGGTGAACAGTTTATAGAGGGATGGAAATCAAGAAGTAATTTAAAAGTTCGTTTTGTGTGAGTACACAGCAAAAGTCTTGTATGCGCTGCTATGTCGCCATGTAATAGCGCCAATAGCCGAAGCGTATAATCAAATGCCCGCATAGCAAGTGCCATTATACGTATTTGTGTGGCGTAAGCACAGCGAAGGCGGTCATAAACAAGTGGCGCAATTTTCATGATGATCAAAAGCATGAATTCGCTGTGAAATTGAAACTTTTTCAAAAAAAGCGAATGAAACGTATAAGGCGCGGGAGCTAAGTATGGACGGTGTAGCTACTTGTGACAGAGAGGTCGGACTCGGGCCCACGAGCGTATAACGAAACTGTATTAAAAGTTCGAACCCAAATTCTATGGCCATAATAGGTCAAATGCAGTATAGGTAGTCGGAGCAGCAACTCATACGTGTCTATTCAAATAATGGTGTAAAAGCGATTTCACATTATTTTATGTGTATGTTTGTATTTTTTATTTCCACGTTGCGAAGTGTATGTGAATTTACTACATTTTCCATCATATGACCATTTAAATCAATTTGGCCTCTAAATTCAAGACGCTCAATGGCAAGAATGTGGGTGTAGCGACATAGCGACCACTAAAATTTAAAAATTTTATTTCATACCAAAAATATTTACCGCAGAAGCATGCAACTAGCTTTTCAACCCCTAGCACCACTCATATTGAGGCCTTGAACTCGCGACGTCACATAAACCACATAAAAGCACACATTTTTCTAAGAGCGCCTAAAAGTATGTGTTTGTATATGCCACGATTTTTGTTTAAATCATGAAACATTATATCTCTCGACTGCCTTCGAAATTTCCATGTTCACCGTTGTCATAAATCTTCTGCCCACATCTTGAATTTATGTGCGATGGTGTCAGACTTTAAATTATTGTAATGTTTTTACTTGGCTTATAACATATACTGCTGAAAATTGTAAAGTCGACTTTTAGGCGCATTATTTTTCATTCTCGCTCATCTGTATTTTTTAACTGTTTTTGGCATTTAGGTTAGTGAGTTGATCTTCTTTTATTTTACTTTACATTTTCTAATACACATGAAAGCTAGAATCGCCTTAGTCTGATGAGTCTCTAAAGAAAGTTTCTATAAATACTATCGTATTAAAGTGCGCTTCCGTAGATGAATACTCAGAGTTATCTTTAGACAATAAATGGAACTGAAACAGCGTCTTAAGCAGCACGTAGCAGCAGCTAGTTGTACACGAGCGGCCGTTAGAGGCATTTATTCTATGTTCTTCCGAGCTGTGACGGCACTCGAAAGGTCTAGGGCTTGTACTCATCTTCTTCTGTGATCCATCTTGGCTCTTGGATAGAACCTGTATGATAAGCACCAGGCGGGTTGTAGTTAGTGAGGCTCATGCAGTCCTGGGCTAGATACGACATCAGATCTGAACATACTATGCATCTCTGCGCACCATCACAGAAATCAAGAACAAATTCTATGTCAAGTCAATAAGCTACATGGACGGCATGATATGCTCCACTGCAGATCCAGATAATCTTGAGCAGCTTCATGTATGGCTTCAAATTAATGGCGAATGCGGCAAATCTATTGTGTTGTCGACTCTAAAAAATTTTATCACTCTTATAAGATAAGGCTGCCGAAGCTTGATGCTAAACGACTTACAGGCAAATTTATGAGCCTTAAGGGAAGTAATTGCTGCGTCACTATCTTTTAATCTCAAGTCTCATTGCACAATTTACTACGACAGTCTAGCGGAGATCCAAAGATCTACTTATGGCATGCAAACACTTCCTCAAAGGTAGCATAGATGGCTACATGGCTGCTCTATGGACATATGACGCCTTTCGGATGCCTCACAGATGATGAGCGGTCTCAATTTATAGTAGTGAGATAGATAACACTGGCCTAATGCCTGTGTTTTACCGTCAAATCCCAATGTTGGAGTCTCAATAAAAAATATGTGTGTGTTGCGTACTATTTATGACGTATGAATGAGTCCAATTGTAGGCATACTTGAGAGTTTTATGAGAGATAATTTTTAAATGTAACTATCGGATCTTTCACAAAAAACGCCAATCTCTGCCCAGTGACTTATAGACGAGATAATGCCCTAATCGGGCACTAAAACTATGAACACTACATAGACAATGCGCGAATCAGCTGGGTTTCGATTTGAGCCTTCAGTGCGTTCTTAACCCGAAATACCCCACGATTACTCCATATGGTAACGCAAAAGGTGTCGCTCACTATTCCACGAAGTAAATCTAAACTGCACAACAAATTACAAATGAATAACGCTATTTTATACAGAATATCCGTGACTTCCGCAATCCCCACTTCCCAAAGCCTTGGTAAGTGTCTGGGTTCACAATAGTGAAACTACGTACGTCAGAATTTAAGTTCGAGAAAAGAAAAGGGTTGAAATTCCCATTTTCAATATGCGCACGTCTGTAACGTACGCAATATAGCAATATTTTTGAAGAACATTCTAAATAAAAACTACTAAGTCGGTAACTACATGAAATAGGTATTAATTGTAAGTTATGCCATTTCGCTGGGAAATATTTAGTTACTAGGTAGTCTTTTTACATGTTTACTTTAATAGGTGTTGACCATATGGTAACCGTAGGGTCGGCATAGGCGTACAGGTGTTTTCGTTTTCATGGGATTTTCTTGCTATGCTATGTCAGTTTTCTACGCATTGCAATGGACTTTCTATGCCTTTTTGTAATTTATGTGATATAATTTTAGAAGAGTTGTTCAATACTACGACTGTCAGAGTTTGCACTCGTTGCCAACAAATACTTGATTGCACTTGAGAAACTTATATATAACATTTATTGTGCATGATAGTTAGGAATGATGTTTTTTGAAATACTATCGACTTTCAGAGTTTACTCGTATGCAACAACTACATTGATGCATTGAAATGAATATATCCAACCTCTCTTATATCACGAGCCGTGACTGTAGACGAAACATATCTGCACACGAACGTTAGATGATGACTGCACAGATGATGTGCTGGAATCACCTGATAACGTATGCTACCGCTCAGTCTTAAAGGCGAGCTGGGAAGTAGTACAGCTAGTGGACGGCATGTTTCGTTTATCACGCCGTTGGCATATTTCGTCAATTCATGGGATATAACGCTATCGGACACAGTCTACGTGAAATAGAATGTTCAGCAGCTGTCCACTGTGCATAAAAAAGATTTCAAATGTCAAGGAATGAGGTACTCTGCACATCAATGGAGCATGAAACGCATCTGAGCATATGTATGTTGGAGAAAACGGAAATATAACAAGTGAGTTGTAGTGCATGTCTATCGAGGCGATCGTTGCGCGATCGTAATAATCTCGATCACATATGGCAGCATCAGTATATCACGGACCTTGAGGAAGATGGAGCCAAAAAAACTGTACCTGCCTCATGTGCGATCACGGATTGACGGATTATCAATCCAAATCTTGGCACGATATCGCACACCGCTAAACACGAGCAGACAACGACGCTCGTGACTAGCATTTTTGACCTGGCAATGTAGATCCCCGTCTCATCAAAGAATGTGTTGGTAGCAGATTTATCGCGGAATTAGTACAAACAGACACATATTGCACCCCGTCACACTTAGATGGACTGATTCATCCACAGATATGCCATCATATCAACCATGGTACGAGTAGGAACACACTCTCTGTTTTGATCAGAGACGGAGTAAGTATATTGTCAGTACATTGAATCGTTAGCCGTTGTTCCTGATTTGATAAGATGCACGAGATTAACGGACACACACGACGCCACACACGCATATATGAAAGTTCATAGTAGGACTTGATGTAGACAGTGTTTGGCAATGTTACCATACCAACCATGATTTCAACACCTATATTTAGTCCTAGACAAATGTTTCTCTATTAATATTGTCTATAACTTATTCGTTCCTCATTTACGGTCTTATAAACAATAGTCAAAACACATCTATAGTTTGCGAACTAAAATAATAGTTGACCAACTCCAAAACAGTTTTCTTTCATCCTCAAAATCCTGTACCCGTAGACGACCCAGATCTCACCATATGTGTAACACTTGTGTTCGATTTCCGGAAGACGCGTAACAATGGATACAATTGTAAACAAATGGACATCGATTTTCGTGTTCAGGAGCGTCATAATCTATAAGACAGCTTCTTTCCAACTAAATACAAGACAGTTATGGGAACTACACGGGTAATTAGAATTTGGCTTTAATAGTTTTCATGGGATAAGAAACAACAAGCATTTAAAGCAAATCTAACTTGTAAGAAAATATAATGCCACTACCAAATGCTACGGACTTTTCCCCTTTCAGAACCGATCAGGATACACTACATACTGTGAAATGCAATAAAACCTACCACACAAATATTTAGCTATATCTAATTAACTGGAAAGTTGAGTTGGGCATGTGACATAATTGATTAACCCACTATACATGTCACTCACTGTTGGTTGGAATCATACATAGTGACAGGCTCACAAGTTATTAAAGGGAATTACTCACAATACTATGGCAAAGGAAATGTATTAGATACAAATAGCAAAAACCCTGTAGTTGAAGGGCCTTTGGTGACAAATGCGCGCTATGCATAGAGACTGCACTGACAGCACACAGGAGATAAGTATACTGTACTTAAGTGAATCGTCAACGTATGGGACTTACCAGGAATAATTGCCTTCTTCGGAAAGTTTCCGGACCAATTTCTGACACGTAAACAAAAAGTAGTCTCTATCGAAGGAGTTTGATAAGAATATGACAGTTTATCTACTGGCCGTGTCTCTGTCTACCATACCAGATAGCCTAGACTCCAGTTTCAAGAAACGCTACCAATAATGAAAATATTCTTAACAGAATTTTGGCTGAAAAGTGGGCCGTCATTGGCAGATATCGTGATTTCTTCTGAGCATACAACGTGATTGCGACAGTGTTCTTCCAGTCGAAATGCTATTTATACCTGTGACTATAAATGAGACGTGTTAGAAGAGCAATTATGATCGCATTCTAGTGCACAAACACCCGTATCAGTACCACCATTAACACATTCAGTCACAGCCCACAATCGCTCTTTTCATAGACTCATATCGCGCCCCTGAACTGCGAATGTTGACATATTCATAGGCCAGCCGGCTAGCAGTGGCTGTCGGACATACTATGCTATGTTAGTCAGCAGTACATAAGCATCTACAGACATTGTGCCAAACATCACAGAGACAAATATTTGAGATTTGCTGACTTAAGGAATAAACTTCGCTCACAAAATCCATCTGTGCTACATCCAGTTCGGCGATCGTATTGAAACACCTGTTGGTTCCACGAGTTACCCATCAGGCATGAGATAATATGTATCTTGAAGTTCGATGTGTGTAATTATACAAGCCTTTGTCTTAATATCGACGTGTAGACACCGATGTATCATATCACGCGCTGTATGCTGAATTGAAGTTTTATATCGGTAATTGTTTCATACAAACAGATGAGTTCGACGACTTTACTAATCGATAACCGACTGATAGACCAAAAGGTACCACATGGTGATCGGCAAGTCGGATATAACTTTCTTACGCATAACAAAAAGATAACACAGTGGATAAAAATATCAAGACATTTTCACGATAACAAATCGATACTTGTTGGTAATATATCGATAACTTTTCGTTAAATAATCGTCAAACTTTGATAGTAAATCGATAACTTTTCCATAGTGATGCTCTTCTC
This sequence comes from Eurosta solidaginis, assembly GCA_029619165.1. Lineage (NCBI taxonomy): Eukaryota > Metazoa > Arthropoda > Insecta > Diptera > Tephritidae > Eurosta > Eurosta solidaginis. The sequence continues at coordinate 8,517 of JARSSU010003566.1, forward strand.
TCTCTCTCTTCCTTTCCATTCACTTGCACATTTTCTTGACTCGCCTTTTCTTCGCAACCGTGACGCTCTCGCTTACTAACGCTTACATTCCGGATTTTGCCAAACCAAGGAGCAACGAGTTTACACCTCAAAAAAATTTGAAAATAGCATTCGCCATTAAGTGAAGCTCTTCTACTCCATGATTTTTGTCTTACTGCTAAATGGCCGATTCTGATAAATATAAATCTAAGACATCCTGCTACGTTGGCTACAGTGCACATTTTAATTAGAGTGCATGGTATGATGTTCTCTTTAGCTCAAAAGATAATATTTCCGATAACTAGTCATATGCAAACATGGGATAATCGCGTTTGCCTCACGCTGCGCCTTGGATAGACGCGAGTGGAGATCGCTCTGACATGCACTTTCGAAACTTTTTAATTGCATCCATTGATGGTTACGTTTGTAAGGTGTCAGGTTAGGTAGTTAAGGATTGAAGGGGACCTGCCTCGAGCGCTACATCGTTAGGCGCAGCTGCTGGATTAGGCCGTTTGTGTTACCCTACGTAAAATACATCCCTGTTCTTCACGTTCGATCCATTACGCAGGACCTCATAATAGCTCCCACAATCCTTGACTGTTATACTAGCATCGACTGGCGCGATTATACAGAACGCAGCTGCCAGCGAAAAAGTTGCCATTCCGCCACTAGCGTCGGGTAGCTGCAGATGAGGTGACGACCGTTTCCTCTACTCGCATTCTCTTTACAACGCTCTGCAGCAAGATGATAAGGCGCTCTCCCACCATTCTGTCTGTGATGATTCAGTAATAGCGTCTACAATATGAAGCAATCTACTTCTTCTACGATACGTGTGAAATACGTGCCGGGATCTTGTGTCAGCTCCAGCATTTCTTTTTGGTCATGTCTCCCTCATAGACCAACGCCATTGATTTATGCATCGAGCCGCTTTGCAGCAACTCAATGCCCAGACTCTATAAATATACCCACAACTCTTACAAAACACTTCTAAACACACCACTTCGAATATGTTCTAAAAATTTTAGCATCTCATCCTTCCCCTATTGCAGTGTTTCACAACCATTAATTACGCTTACCGCCACACTCTATAACAAACATTCCAATGTCAAACTTGAGCACCAACGTCGTTCCGAACACTATCATTTACGAACTGCACCAACGTCGCACGGTGGGATAGTTTTACAAACGAGTAAATCTAAGTCCAAACTTTAATAAATTTTACAAAACTTGAAGCTACATGGTTTGCGAGGTCTTTGATTGGGAATTTTAAATCCTTTTTAAAGGATTTGAAATAGCAAACGAGTTTTACAAAAACGGACTGATTTTACTGACGAAAAAGCCATCTCTTATTCCTTTCCCTCCCTCGCCTCAATTTCTTCATATATGTATGGAATCTATATATAAATGATCAACAACCCTGCTTCAGTTTCCTACTCACAATATCATTTGTTCTTCCTTATCCTCACTTTCGTCCTTTCTCCTCTTCAACTCACACTCCTGTCTCTTATCCCTTTTTCGAAAGGTGCCTAATCAGCACTGTTGGTGAACATTAGCAGTTTCGATACGTCACTATGCCGCTAGTTATAAAATGCAGGACAACAACAACAGCAAGGAATGCAGATAAAATAGAAAACAGCCACACAGCGATAAAGAGTCCAATATTATTCAGACTTACACACACCCTTAACAAAGAAGGTGACAGTGCATATGTTATGTGTACGAGAGGAAAATATAAGCAACTAATCAGAAAGCTGTTCGCGAAAAAGTCTAGACCTGAAAGAAATGAGCGAACGAAGCAACGGTAGAGCAGAACAACAGCGAAAAACTAAATAGTCAATCAGTTTGATTTTAACACGCTATAAGTGAAGTTCGCGAATACATTAATTGTAAAATTCACCCCAGAGTAGTGTGCTAATAAAGAGATTTGTAAACAGAAAATTTGCGTTTATTTATTCGACAGTTTAGTGATCCAAACAATAAAATAGTTCTGAACTTTCGACAATTTCGTGAAATTCGCTACCACACCATGTGAAAAGTGGACATAAATAAGTTTTTTGGAATATGTTGGACAGTGGTCACTGCCTGAAAGAATGGGTCTGCAATATTAAGCTTGTGGAAGAGGAGCTCCTATGCTAAAATCCAGCAAAACGCGCCGTATTACGATTTAATTAAGTAGCTCGTGCCCTAGTCCACTTCCCGCAAAAAAAGTTCCCCAATAATAAGCTCGTCGAGGATGTACCCCAGCATTTCAGAAAATCGCACCAGAAATTATTTTTCTTAAGAATGGGTATACATTCTGGCTCAATTTCCGGAAATATAGAAAGAAACCGACCAAATGGTGAATCTTAAGCATCATAAATTTTCTTGAGCACACACACACAAAATTTCATGGAAATTTCCCAGTCAGATTAGGAGGGTTCAAGCGCAAACCACGTACGTTTCTATCACTATCAGATATATATCTATTATATAATTTGAACGATTTTTCCTACAGACTATATTGCAAACAGTGAAATTGGAACCATTTTATCAAAACATTCATTAACTAACTAATCACGAAAAATATGGAAAAATGAGGTTCTGCAATTCTTACTTATTATTTTTCCGCCTTGAACCACTGTGCATGCGTCGTGGATTTTATAGTAGAAGAATTTTATTTGTTTTTGCTTCAAAGCGAGCAGAAACAAAAAATTATATATGCGCTGCTCCGTCGTCGTTCATTGATGCAGTGGACGCGTACTCGTAATTAAAAATATGTTACTGTCTACTCCGTTGTCGACTGTAAAGCCGGCGGCATGTATGTAAGTTTTGTGTAAGTATGTGTGAAATAGTGATATGTGGTAACCGCGCCGCAAACAAACTATTTCCATAGATCTTTATCACGCGCTCATATAAAACCGGGAAGGATTGTTGCGCGATATTTTACCAGCATGGTTGTACTGGGTCGTACGGGTGGAGGTTATATCCTGATATGCTGCCTTGATGCAACATTGCTGTTGTGTTTAAAACAAAAGGCGATAAAGAAGATGCATTGCTAAACTAAAAGAACAGCCCATGGAATCGTAGCAATACCACACAAACAACAACACAAACAATAAAAGCATTCGCGGTGCATGCAACGTGTTGTAATTAACTGAGTTTTGTTGCTGTTGCGTCTTTTTGGTATTTCGTATGACATTCAAAGTGCAATAGCACCGCACTGCATTGACTCCTCACAAACACCGCTACTTTGCCCGCTTGCTCCTTCGCTCACGTCGCTCTCACCAGTTTGTTAAGTAGACTTAAATGTCGTTCAAGCAATAAAGTTTACTTCACCTGTCGTCTGTGCCGCTTCTTCTTATTATCATTCCCACCTATGTCTTTGTTTTTGTTGTACTGCAGCATTTCGTATGCCTTTTTCGATTATCCAGCAGATACTTGACTCAGTCGTAGTTGTGAGATGCCAACGAGATAATATTGAATGAGATAAGGTCTCTGTAAATGTTGTTATTCAACCGTTTCTTGGTGGGTTTGTATTGTTTGATCGTATGTCAAATGTCCGTACTCGTAACTCATAGAGCGCTTTTATTGATTGGCTGCCTGGTGGTGCTGGCGTTGGGTAGTGACGGTGTTGTTGTGCGTTGCACGTTAAATACTGTTATCTCATCGCTGCTTCGTGTTTAAAATGAAAAAAGCTGCGCGTGTTTTTGATGAACTCCCTTTTTCGTTTTTTTGCTATTGTTGCGACGGAACACCTTATGCACTCACTGACAAATAGCTGAAGTTTTGAACATTTTAATAAAAGTTTTCTCATGGAACCTGTGGATGTGAAATGGTAATGAGTTGCAATTGGCCCACTCTCTATTTTAGTGTTGCAAATCAACTACAAAAACTTTCTAGAAGATGAGACAAATAGCTTTTGAAATAACGAAATGCTTTCCTAACTCGAAGAGAGTCTGAAATTTCTGAAAATTATTTTTTTCGATTGAATAAAAAATTTTAAAATTCAATTATGTAGCTGTTACAACCGGATATTTCTACACCTTTCCAATTTAAGTTCAGAATTACAATTTAAATAAGAAAACTAAAATTGAAGTCAGAATTTCCAATTAAAATTCAGAAATTTATAATCAGTTCAGAAATTCAATTCAAGTTCCGAAACTCAAATTTAAATTCGAAATTTACAATTCAAATTCAGAAAGTTACAACTCCATTCATAAAGTTACAACTCAAGTTCAGCACTCCATTTAAGTTCAGTTACAATTAACTTCATAAAATTACGATTCAAGTTCGAAATTTATCAGGATTGTTTTCTTTCATGCCAGCACAATAAGCATGTATGATGGTGAATGTGAGCGCTAATTATATGATACACAGGATATGAGGCCTACTATCTGTAAAGAAGCAGTGGACTCTAACACAGTTACTAAATTTGGCTCACATGAGGATGATCGGCGAAAAAACCGTTTCCATCTCATCCTCCCTCCTCTCATAAGAGGTAGTACAGGACATTCATCCGCTTTATTCTAAGGCACAAGAATGCATCTGCATATGAGTATCACAGTCAGTGATGACGAATCACGGAGCGTCACACAATCCCGAAAGCCAACATATAAGTAATGTGGCACTCGGTCAGTCTTCCTCCACCTGACTCTCACAACTCTGTGGAGACTCTCCCTCCACTGCTTCCAACTGCGTGTGTCCACTGAGTACCCTTTCCGGACCAGTGTCCTCTTACACTTATTGCAAAGAGTTATTCCTTAGCTCGGGATGTACATGCCTTGGAGAAACTTCTCAGTATATCCAACCACCATTGTCGACGAAGCATCAACGCTTCTGCAATAGCCTATAATATACATTACATAGTACGAATTGGAATACGTTTTTGAAAAATACACCCTACTTATAATTTCTGAATTTGGGTTGTATTTTCTGAACTTGTTTGCATTTTCTGAACTTGAATTGTATATTCTGAACTTGAATTGTAATTTCTGAACTTGATTGGCAATTTCCTGATTTGAATTGTAATTTCTGAACTTGAAATGCATTTTCTGAACTTGAATGTAATATTCCTGAACTTGATTGTAATTTTCTGTCTGAAATGAAATTTCTGAACTTCAATTGTAATTTTCTGAAATTTATGTAATTTTCTGAAATTAAATATGAATTTCTGAACTTTAATGTATTTCTAACTTGATTGCATTTCTGAACGATGTAAATCTTACAAGGTTAGTTGAGATGCTCAACTTTTACAGCCGAGTGCTCTTATTCACTGAGCTCTTTGGGCTCTTAAATGAAAGAAGCAATGAAATGCACAGGAAGATATTGACCCGAACCCACAATTAATTATGATGATGTATTTTCATCCAGTAAGAATAGTGTTACCCGATAAAAACAAAATACCGAGGGTGCTGGTGGATTGCCTGCGGAGTTATTCATATACGGCGGCGAGGAGTGTTAAGCGTATGTATGGTCAACGAGTGCATTTACCACGATTGGAATCTAAGTGTACTTTTCTAAATCCTCCACAAAACCGTGATCCGTTCAACTAACGCGGACTCTCACCATAAATCGGCTGATTGGACCTTATCAGTGCGCTTCAGACCTGGCAAATGTTACCATTTACCAGTTTCAACTATGCGCCATATCTTGACAAACTGGAAAACAAAATTGGCATACATCACCTCTTCGTCTATTTAAAGCCGACTTCGACACTCCGAAAAGGCTGCTTATTGTCACTATGGTCTGAGTTTAGTTTCCCCCGCAAAACTTATATGGCCTTGCAAAACGATATCGTGCAATACGTTCGAAACCATACAAGTCTTCAGACATGATGACCATCCTATCATGCGATCTCTTAAATTTCATGCTGGAGAAAGTAATACTGCAGTTAGTAACTAAAAAGAGTAAAGAACTTGGTTTATTTTGAAGTAGAATCATCGCGAACAGCAAACGTAAGTCTATAAATTTAGCGAAGAATTACACTTACGAACAATGCTACTTTGGACTGAGTAAGTACCGGAAAGTAAAGTCCTCTCCCGGAAGACCATGCGATACAAGTCACTTATGTGTATCTGTGTATGCTATATGGTGCAGTAGCATTGACTATAAAAATATCAGATGAAGCGGCTCCGAAAGTATTCGAGACACAAGTTCTTCGAAAGATTTATTAGCACTTACGCCTCTACGACCGCGAGTACCGAGTAAATTTTGTGAAGAGCTGTACGAGCATTACACACCCTATATAATCCATCGAATTAAAAACAACGGCTACAGCTGGCTGGACCATGTTATGCAAGACGATGTTTCCGACCAAAAGACCACAGGCGTATAAGTAACGAAAATGCACCCTTAAGGCATTTCAATGAGAAAGTTATGACTGATTTGACTAAGCTCCTTTTTCACGACAGTTTTATCTTACTCTCTTTTTCTGTGTATATTTGAAAAATCATCTGTAGGCAAACAAATTTTTTGGTGACTTATTCCTAGTTTTGTCCTACATTACGAGGTGTACAATAAAGCTCACGAAATTTACTATATTTAAAATATTAGCAGCACTTTTGAACTCGTCCATCATCTACTTAAAAGTGGTTGTTACTTTTAGTTAAACTCCAAGTTGAAGCTGAAAGCACCCATGAAAGTGCCGATCTCAGAGTAACACCTCAAGGCAATGTGGATTGTTTTTTGTGATACCCACGACATCAATCATCGTGAATACGTTCCCGCGGGCCAGACAGTGACTGAAAAATTCTATGTTGGCACTTTGTAGAGGCTGTGGGCACGTGTTTTTCGTGTGGCGACCCGAACTCGCCAGGATTGCTGATGTTGCATCACGACAATGCACTGGCGGATTCTCGTTCGTTGTGCAAAAGATTTGGCAAAAAAGGCATCACAAACTCTTCTTACCCACTCTTTAGCCCCGATATTGTTTGGCGGAATTTTTTTGCCGTTCGCAGATGAATCGCACTTCGAGGGAACTCATTATGACGACGTACAGAGGTCCAAGAAGCTGTAACTGTAGTGCTAAACCGCTTACTTCGTGGACTACAAAGGATGCTTTCATTCATGAGGGAAACGAAAGGGCATTGTGTAGAGTTAGAGGGAGATTTTTGTGAGATCGAAAAGTACATGCCAGACATCGTATATTTTCTACGGACATCTATTTTTCATTTTCATACTAAAGCTCCCAGAAATTTTAATATTTGGGTTTTTAACTATACCCATCTATCAGAAATGATTTTGGATTTAATATAATATCTAATACATTCTGTGGCTGTTCTAATGTATGTAAATATATAGATGGATTTTAATGTTCAAACTTTGAAATTGCTATTCTATAGATCTTACCAAACTATCAGGTAATTAATGAAATATGGAATAAAGGCAGTCATAATATTTGTTAGTCACAAATTAGAACACCAATACATTCCGGCTTATGTACTCTAGGGTGAGTCTAATTTGCATGTAAATAAGGATTTAGCGCAAGGACAAATTGCAATCGCAATTTTGTTTAGCAAATTGGTCAATAAATAATTTTTTTTATTTATTTAAAAAATCTCTAAATTGAACAACTATAACTATACAAACCAATCTCAAAACGTTTAAAAAAATTACAAAATTTGATAAAGTTTCACGAAAATTTCCAAACTAGAGTTATCTGATTTTTTTTTGACTATGCAGTTCTGTCACTGGATCAATTTCTGTTTAAAAAAGTTTAAGCTATATGTCTCTAAAAATTCACATATATTTTTTAAATTTTTTGCAAGAGTTGTTTTAGGTTTCTTCTTTATGAAAAACTAAATTATGTACATTTTGTATGTGAGAAGCTCTGAAATCCTTTGAGAAAAAATTATCAAAATCAATTTTGCAAAACCTATAGCTTGTACATTGTGAGGCTAAAATTGATACTCAAAATTCATTAACTTTAACGAAATTCTGCAGAAGTTTACATTTTTCCCAAAAAAATATTTTGAGATAGGTTTGTAGAGATTCTGTCACAAAATGCGTCGATTTTTTTTTCTAATAATAATAATTTCCAAACCCTTTTTTACACTCTAAAGCCGCTAAATTCTTTTGACCATCACTTAACGAACGCTAAAACATTTTTATACTCATAAAAAGTTCGTTTAATATTGTGGCGAATATAAGCATTTCGATACGTCCTATGACGCTAGTAATGCTGGACAACAACAGCAGCAAGGAAAGCAGATAAAATAGCAAATAGTCACCTTCAATTTTACACAGCAATAAAGAGCGCACATTACTCTGGATGGAGTGAATATGAGACACAGGGTTATACTCAACAACAGAGAACTCATATTATCTTACTATAACTTCAGATATATATACATGCAGTTCATCCAATATGATTTACAGAAACGAGAAATAAATATTCAATTATTCGAAAAGGTTATTCGTTAAAAGCTAGATCTGGGATAAATAGGCGAACGAGGCAGACCCTAAAGCCACCAAACTCACATACTTGCTCCAAGCTATGATCATTAATTGAACCCAAAGCTGGTTGTCTAGTTTTAGGCGAAAAACACATTTATTTACATTTCATGAAATTTAGTGGCATGTGGTTTAAGCCGCACCAGATAACAAAGGCGTTTAATATCTGATTGTAACAATTTCTATCATTGGCACATATAACGTCATCAGCATACATCAAATGCTTGGAGATGCAATTGTTGTAGAGATATCATTAATGAATAGCAAAAACAGAGTCGAACCAAAAGAGCTACCTACCCGAGGAAATGTCTATTACATCTAAAATAGTGTATCCTGTAAGAAGATAAGAAGAGATCTAAAGGGGAGGCTAGTTTGAAAAAGAAAAAAAAGTAAGGAAGGCTAAGTTCGGGTGTAACCGAGCACTACATACTCAGCTGCCAAATTACAGCTTGTAAAACTTTTAATTTACGTTCTTTTAAAAGTGGGCGGTGCTACGCCCATTGTCCAATTTTACTATTTTCTATTCTGCATCATAGGTCAACCCACCTACCAAGTTTCATCGCTTATCCGTCTTTGGTAATGATTTATCACACTTTTTCGGTTTTTTCGAAATTTTCGATATCGAAAAAGTGGGCGTAGTTATAGTCCGATTTCGATCATTTTAAATAGCAATCTGAGATGAGTTCCGAATATATATACCAAATTTTCATTAAGATACCTCAAAATTTACTCAAGTTATCGTGTTTTCGGACAGACGGACGGGACGGACGACATCGCTGAATGATTTTCTTTATTCGCCCAGGTCATTTTGATATATAGAAGTCTATATCTATCTCGGTTAGTTTATGCCGTTACGGTGTGCCGTTATGCGAACAAAATTAATATACTCTGTGATCTCTGCTCAGATGAGTATAAAAGGCCAAGATTATTTAAGAGACCGTTTACATTTTGCGTCGCAGTCAGTGTCTTTAACACTACTATATAATACCAAATATTTCACAGAGGTAATTTGGTTAACTGTCACTCACTGAAGTGAATTCAAGCTCTTAAATGCGAATTTGGTTTATACGCGAAAAAATGACTCGTTGCGTTATACAGAATTTGCTCCCTAATCAATAACGCCAGAAATCCGTTTAGCTGTTTTTTTTTAAAGCAGGGTACCTACAACATAATCATAGAAATAAATCATTGAAAACACCATTTACAAATGTTTTCAGGTTTTTGGCAAACCACATGAAATGTGTAGACTATGTTTTTGTATAGGAAAATTTTGTGAGAAAATCCTAATTTTTATGTCAAAATTACAAAACCAGACTCACCCTAATGCATTCCACATAATAATCATACCAGTTGACCTTGCATACAATTAACAACAAAGCAACCTACACCAATGTGATCTCTTTAATTAACAAAACAACAAAAAAAATTAAAAGAATTACTAAGAACTTGCATTTATTATGAACAAACTGTTATTAATTGCGATCAAATCATCGTCACCGTTGTTGTTGTGATTGGAACTGCCTTTTCATGACTCCCAAATGATGTTGTGGGCAGAAAAAGCGATCGCAGAATAAAGACCTGTAAACAAGCTGACTTCAGACAGGCGAGTGAAAAATAATAAATGAAACGAACAAGTTCTAGCGTAGTTTACTAGTTTGTTTAAAAAAAAACAACAAAATCGGACATTGATGCCACTATTTTCATTTCCAATGATATTAGAGTTCGCGTTTATTTTGTTGTTGAATGCAAACAGATCTTAGTTATTGTACAATCAAACGAATTAAACTTAAATACAATCTACCAATTGTTGGTATGTATAATAATTTGCTTAACAGAAAATAACCCCACATACCTACATATGTGTGTGCACATATTAATTGGATTTGTGTTCTTACAATGGCTGTCAGTTTGTAGACCAAAGTCATTAAAAAAACAAGTAAGGACGGGACTGTCTTCGGCTGTGCCGAAGACTTCATACCTTTCATGAATGGTGCTGAACATAATCTTATCCCGTTGGTAATCTCCGACATAATCGGATATATAAGATAAGAAATATATATGAACAGATCTGCATACGTAAACGATTTTTAAGATAAATATAAAATAAAACATAGGTAGGTAATTTGTGTGAGGATGCAAAGTTTCAGGTTTTTTGTGGTCTGTGTGTAAAAACCTATGACTACGAATCACGTGTTTCAACAACATATGACGTAAACGTACTATGTTGAAATTTTATGATTTTGAAGCTTCTAGCCTTAAAAAAGGGTCAAAAAAATACAGTTTATATGGGGTATATAATATATGTACCACCGATCTCTATGATTTTTTTCAGACAACAATATATGCTATACATGTAACATTTGGTGAAATTTGAAGCTCTAGCTGTTAAAATGGGGCAGAAATTGCGCAAGGTTTCTATCTGAACATCGGTTGTATGAGATTATATTACCACCGGTCTCTCATGATTTTTTCATACAACAATATACTGCTATACACGTAAACATTTGGTGAAATTTGAACATATCTAAACGATTTTTAAGATAATATAAAAATAAACAAGTAAGGACGGGACTGTCTTCGGCTGTGCCGAAGGCTCATACCTTTCATGAATGGGCCGAACTTAAACTTCCTTACTGTTATTGTTATAATTATTGTTTAAGTATATTTTTTGTTTTGTATAGTCCATTTTTTTTCAACATTTTTAGACTTTTAGATATAGAAATAAATTTACTTATTTTTTCAAAATTTTAAATGTAATAATTATTTTTCATATAAAGAATTTGAAAATGTGTTTTGCACAGCCGGTCTTTAAGAGCGTCGACTCACTTAAAATCGGCATGTTCCTACAAATCTAGTAAATTGGAATATTTATTTTATATTATTTCCAAGAGAAATTAATTCCTTAATAATATTGCTATTATTATTAATTTCTAAATTATTTTTATAGTTCCTACCATTATTTATTCTACCATTACTTATTGATTTATGCAATTAGTTTCCTATAGAAATAATTTTTATTATTTATTTACCTAAGGTTAGAGAAGAAGAAACCTTGCTATTAATATTTTCTAATCTATTGGGGATTTTGAAATAAGACTATTTCTTACTACTATCAATTCTATTTAGCGTAAATATGTTTCCTATTACTATTTTATCGGAGTTTTCCTAAGATTATGATTTCCATAAACGTTGTTTTTATGGCTGAAACACTTCATATTTATATACATATTTTTACACCTTTTCATTGTTATATTATTTTATTAGGGTTACATTTATTTATTCAGGAAATATTTGTAGCTGTAGCTGGTGGAAGAGCGAGGTAATTTGTATTTGTTGTGTAGTTTAGCTGGTTAATGGAAAGAAGGTAAAGTGGATGCAAAATTATTCTATCTTTTAATTTATTTTTCTTATTTTCCAGCAATTTATTTGATCTTATTTATCATGCGATTGTCTGCGGCGGCCACCAGGACAGAATCGTCATAACGTTTATGAAGAATTAATTTTATTTTATACCGGGATTTGTCACGTGCACAACCTCTTTGGTTAATGCATATATTCTATTTTAGAGAACTATCAATTATTGTTTTACATTTGCCTACTCGAGTAAATAATCAATTATTTTTCACCAATTTGTCCCTGAGGACAACTGTGTGTTTTCATATAAATACCAAGTCCTGTATTGCGGCATTTGTACAAACGTGTGTACAGCCTGATAAGTAATTGTCCTAAGTAAATTCTATCATCTACAATCAGGTTTCTTGTATTTCCTACGCTACCATTTTTCTATCCTAGAGATGAGAAACTAGCGCGACATGTCTTATTGCAATTTATATAGCGCTTTAACATATATATTTAATATAGGTTCTCTTTGTGACTTTTCTTCATTTGAGTTGTTATATTGGCTGTGGTAGAAAATTATTTGTATATATTTTTATTTTTTTTCATTAGGTTTTGCTTACTTCCACTGTCCTAGATTTCTTTTGCTTCATGACTAGTTTTTGTCAGGAGCCATCAAAGGAATTATGCTCATTTTTTTGATTTGCTGTTCGCTTTAGGCAGGGTTGCCTTTACTGTCGATTGTGACATTTTGGGTTTGAATTTATCGCTCTTCCTCAGTTTTTGGTTTGGTACTGGTAATGGGTTAGATACGAGTTGGGCGGGTGTTACCTGCCTAAATTTGTGCTTCATATAGTTTTTGAGCATCATGGCTATTGTGATGATTAATAGCATGAATACGCAACCTATAATTGCTAACCAACATCCGGGAGCTTCGGGAGTACTTTCTGTATCTACCTAGTTGATGGCTCATACTTGATTATTTTGTTATCCCTTGTTTCAGAGCTTATCTTTTCCTATTTCGTAGCCAGCTATGGCTACCATAATGTGCCTTGGGCTATTTTTGTCCACCAAGACATCTTGAAGGTTTTAATAGGAGTTTAGATTTTTTGTCTTTTATAATTGTCAGGTGCTACCTAACATTTGGAATTGTTGGGGAACACTTTCCTCATCACTTCGCATTATTTCTTCCCACCCTGGTAGTGGGTTTTTAATGTCCTCAATTGTGGGTTCCCGTATCCATACCTATTGTCTTCCAAAATTTCTTTAAACTCTCTAGTTCTTTGGGTAGGTCCCTAGTGTGTCGGGTATTTTCATCCCCACCAATAGAGAGGAAGGTCTGAGGAGTTTCTTTGCATTTTAATAGTAATGGACAGGTAATTTAAATTTTTAAATATTTTATTAAAATGTTCTATGGGATTTCTCTAGAGGTTATAGAAGTGTCCTAAATATTTCCAATTTACTTTTCTTTTACTTTTAAAGTAAATTTTTATATTATATCAAAAGAAATTGTTTCTACAGCACTTTTTTTTTCAAATTAAATAGTGCAGTTTTTCTATATATTTTAAAGGAAATTTGTTCAATGTTAAAAAAGAAATTTCATTAATTTTATTTCCTACTTAAAGAGAGAAAAAAAATCCTAAGCAAAAACTTTCGTTTTTGCTAATGGTTTAGCGTCCCTGAGGCCGCTCAATTGATTCTAAAAATGTATACTTAAATATTTATAACTCCTTGTCGGTCTGGATGTAGTTTGCCGTTAATTTGCTGTTGCTGAAGATTTCCAACATTTATTCACCTCTTTTGCTTATATTTGATCCGTCATTTTGATTCCAGCTTGCTTACGTTTTATTTGATCCGTTCTCCTTATTGCCTTTTATTCCACTTCGCTTATGCGTTTACTTGATCAGTCATCCTTCGATTCTGATTTGCTCCAATTTTCATAACTGATGATTTTGGTTTTTAATTTGTTCAGCTCCTGATGATGTTAGCAAACAAATTTTTTGAATCTTCTTTGTAGCGTAAAGTATTTTCTTTCTTTGTATCTTGTTACGTCAGGACTACTTTAGTTTGGCAGGATCTTTGGTCCTTTCTTTTCAAATTCTTGGCAGTTAGTGAGCTGTTTGTGAGATGGCAGATCTCTGTCCCAGGCGCAAGATCTAGCGAATTTTGCTTATGAGCAAATTTTCAGCTAAGTTAAGGTCAAGCTGGCAGGATCTTTCTCCAGTCAGAACGTTTTAGCAGTTGTGCTGATTTTGTTCTGAGCTGGCAGGATCGCCATGAAATATTCGTAATTGAAAGACGTTGCACGTTTGATTGTGCGACATTAAGTCTCTGCTTTATTGAATAAATTATTGTCTTTTATACTAATTTACTTGACCTATACATTCGAAAATATCTTAATACTATAACTAAAAATAAGTACATAGGAAATGGGTTATGCATACATGTACGTTTGTATTCAGTCTTTGTATACATGTAGTTTTGTATGCATAACTCCATACATGTAGTTTTGTACAATTTGCAGCGTCAGCAGATCAGTTTGAATATTTTGGTATTTTCCCACAATTAGTTGAATGTTTGTATGTATATTACAATGGGTTTGTGTGTTTATATGTATAATTTATTAACTGTGATATGTGTCTCATATTCGGCATTCCGTGCCGTCTGGGTTAGTTCAATAATTGTAATATGATTATTACTAAAATATATTTGAATTTGTTATGCGTAAAGCCGCAAGTATGTTACAGTAGGTGTGGCATATAATGATACAATACAGTGTGTGACGTATAATGCTACACCAGTCTAAAAGATGAATGTGCAGAATGGCATACAGTGCAGCCGTCGGATTGTTTTCAGGGCTAATTCAAGGCGTAATGCTAAGCATCGATAGTCTGCATACCCCTCTAATTTTTTGAAGTATGCTGTTGTTTGTGTTGCTTTCCACCAAACAAGAACTCCGTAGTATATAACAGGGTTTACAATCGCTGTAAAAACCCAATGAGAAAGAAAGAGCTATAGGCCCACGTACACCCCAGCATTCTTTTACATGCATAGAGTGCCGTTGAGGGCTTCTTGATCCTCTCCTCCACGTTGAGCTTCCATGACAGCTTACTGTCTAGGATGATTCCTAGATATTTTGTGCAAGGTTTCTCCTGTAAGGTCACCCCTCCTAACTTAGGCCTGGCCCAATTTGGGACCTTGTACCTCGTTGTAAACAGACCATATCCGTCTTCTCCGCATTGATTTTCAACCCGACATTAGATGCCCAGGTACGAATATCCCGAAGCGCGCGATCATCAAAGAACTAATCGTTGGAAGGCACTTTCCACTTATGACAATTGCAACGTCATCTGCATAAGCCGTAAGTTTTACGGCCCCTCATCGAATCGCATGAGCAGTTGGTTGATGACCAGCGTCCACAGCAGAGGTGTTAGCACCCCTCCCTGCGGCGTGCTCCTCTCTCTGATTTCGTGGCCTCTTAAAATCCCCATTGTGATGTAATTTTCCTGCATTTAACATGCAGCCGATCCACATGTAATTAAGACCATCCATAATAGCCCATTTAGAAATAATATTGAAAGCCCCGGCAATGTCCAAGAAGACTTCTAGAGCATACTCCTTATATTCCAGGGATTTCCCTATGCTTATTACCACCCTATGCAATGCGGTATCTACGGACTTACCTTTGGTGTACGCATGCTGTGTTGTGGATAGCAGGTTTTGTACACATCTATCAGACTCTCAAAGGTTTTGAGCAGAAACGATGTTAAGCTAATAGGTCTATAGTCTTTGGGATACATGTGACCGATCTTTCCCGCCTTTGATAGGAAAGCTACGCGAGCAGTTCTTCAATAGTGCGGTACATGATTCAGCCTAATGCACCCATCGAATATTATTTTAAGCCATTCCACGACCGCCATAATTGAAACTTGTAGCATGGCCGGGAATGTACCGTCTGGGCCGGCGATTTAAACTTTGAAAACGTTTTCACTGCCCATTCGAACTTGGTATCGGTCACCAAGCCCGGCACTACCCGCTCCGTATTCGAAGTGTGAGTGATGTGTGCTGGCTCTTCTAACCGTCTCCCGAAGGGAAATGTGTGTCGAGAAGCACCTCAAGGTATTCCTCACTATTAGGTGACCATTCTCCGTTCTCTTTCTTTATTAGTCCCTGGACTATGTTTCCCCTTGCTGGGCACTCTTTTCCATGAGATTCTCTTCGCCCTGGAAATTTCACGCTTGTAGATCCTCAGTAGATTCCTGTACACGTCCCGACACGCTTCGCTTTCCGCGGTCTTTGCGAGCTTAAACATTTCCTTTACCTGTCTTCTTAGAAGAGTCAGCTCATTGCTCCACCTTGGCGGCTTTACTTTTCCTCTGAATCTTCTTAGAGGGCAAGCTTTGTTTATACGCAGTCATAAGCGTCCTTGTAAGGAATTCATTTGACTCCTCCAGTTACTCCATATTGGCAACCTCTTTGGGTTTGTCCCAGTTTTGTTTCTACATGTTTCTGGAATTTAGTCCATTTCGGTGACCTAGGGTTTCTAAAGGTTCCTCTTTCCCTACCCTCTTTTGCTGAAGCTGATGTACTCATGGTTGGACAAGGATGGTCTATCAAGGACGATCCAATCATACATTGATATATCACGCTCGGAGCTCAATGTAATATCGAGAACATTGCTGGATGTTGTACCAATGTATATGGGGAAATTTTGCCTGTTGGCTATCTGCAAAATGGTTTGCAGGATGTAACAAAATAGAGCTTCGCCTCTCTCGTTCGTATCTGCTCCTCCCCAACATTGTGGTGCGCATTTGCATCTGCGCCTATGACCAACCACCCTTTGCGCCCTTCCTCCTGTACTAGCCTTTTGCACTCCATCGGTGGAATCTCCGCGGCATTGGCCAGGATAAACTCCTGCTTATTCTTTTGCTCAACGGCCGCCGCTACGACGTCCTCAGTGGTGTATTAGGCAGCATATATGAATGCAGCTGTTGCTTTACCATTACTACAGCTCGCACCCGTCCTTCCGTTTGCGCGTAGTAAACGCCAAACCCGCGCGCGTTAAATCCAGAACCCTTTCCTCCCGATGAGAGCCACGGCTCCTGATCGCGCCACGTCAAACGAACCCTCCTCAGCTGCTTTTCATGTAAATTTCGCTTCTGAGGTAATTCCCTTCCGTGAAGCTGAGTTTCTCTGTATGCGTGTGAAGCAATCCTTAAAAAAAGCGTTTTTTCCCTAGCTATTTTCTTCGATCCAGTCAAAGTACTAGGCGACTTTAATTTGCTGCCCGTATCCTGCTTGCGACAATAAATCTTGCGGAAAATTTTTCTCTCGCACACTACAAGAGCTATCTCACCTTTCTCGACACCGTCCATGATTCTGAGCTATGTATCAATACAGTTATGATGAGCGTGATTTTTGTTGGTTTTTTTGTATTGTAGAGCGTGATTTTTCTTTTTCAATAGGACTTTACTTTTCAATTGCCTCTCAGTCCAAAGCAGCACTTGTTGGCAAGAGTTATTCTCCGTTTGATTTCTTAATCGACATTGTTTTCTCGGTTATTGCTGGCTCCCAGGTAGATGACGTCCTTCATAGTCCCTAACCTATGACGGGACGAACTTATGCCAATGCGCGAATGCGCCGATTCTTCCTCGCTTGACAGAAAATACTTCGTCTTATCCTCATTTATTCTAGGACCCACTTTTTTTGGCTCCCTATATACCCGCGGTAAGTTATCCTTTCATGTGTTTGTGCATTTCGAAAGAAACATAGGAATATATGAACATTTTTCACTATAGTAACCGAAAAAAGATAAAATTAAAAAAACTTCTGATAAATCACAGCTAAGTCTGAATTAAACAATTTTAAATTTTCCGTTTCTCAGGACTCTAAAAAAGGTAGATTTTTGGTGAATAATAGTACTAAATGTTCTCCAATTTCTTTAATGCATTCCATTAAATACTTTCTATTTCTGTTCAGCTAATTGGCTTACCCATGCCATCTGTCCTGTGCCGGCAGAATGCGATAAGAGCAGCAGTAGCCAGCGCGGTTGCCAGATAATGTGGTAATAAAAATAAGTAAATTTTCCACTAGCTAAATTAAAATTACAGGTAGCAATGTTGTCTATTAATTTAGCTAAATGAAGGATTTACAACAAACACACATACACACATACACACATACCTATAAAATATAAAAGCAGCAATCCCAACTGTTTGGGAGATGGCTAAAACGAGTCTAACACCTTTCTAATGAAAGATACAATGGTAAGGAAAACGTAAAACAAACTTGTAAAGGATACTGCAAGAAAAAAATAATTAAGGATACGAGTATACCTAGTCGTGGGTTTAATATTAAAGGCTTTATAAAAAGTCTTGAAATTTCACAATTTTCGGACTCAAGCAATTCCTTTCAAGTTATGTACATATCTGTGCGTTGGCTCTGGCTGTCGTTGCAAAAATGTAAGAAATCAAAGGTGAAATAAAAAGCAAGATTTTTACCAATTTTGCGGTTCAAATAAGCAACACATTATTGCTACTTTCTTTTCATTAAGACCCTGCAGTCAAACCTATCAGTTGTAAAGATCCGAACTAGTTCGAGTTCCGTCTATTTTTATACTCAGTTGAGCAGAGCTCACAGAGTATATTAACTTTGATTGGATAACGGTTGGTTGTACAGGTATAAAGGAATCGAGAGAGATATAAATTTCCATATATCAAAACCATCAGGATCGAATAAAAAAATTTGATTGAGCCATGTCCGTCCTTCCGTCCGTCCGCCGTTAACACGATAACTTGAGTAAATTTTGAGGTAACTTGATGAGATTTGGTATGTAGGTTCCTGAGCACTCATCTCAGATCGCTATTTAAAATGAACGATATCGGACTATAACCACGCCCACTTTTTCGATATCGAAAATTTCGAAAAACTGAAAAAGTGCGATAATTCATTACCAAAGACGGATAACGCGATGAAACTTGTAGGTGAGTTGAACTTATGACGCAGAAAGAAAATTAGTAAAATTTTGGACAATGGGCGTGGCACCGCCCATCTTGTAAAGAAGGTAATTTAAAAGTTTGCAAGCTGTAATTTGGCAGTCGTTGAGATATCATATCAATTTGGCAGGAACGTTACCCCTATTACTATATGTATGCTTAATAAAAATTAGCAAAACGGAGAAAAACCACGCCCACTAAAAAAAAATTTTTTTTATTAAAATCTTAACAAAAAATTTAATATCTTTACAGTATATAAGTAAATTATGTCAACATTCAACTCCAGTAATGATATCGTGCAACGATATACAAATTAAAAGAAAATTTCAAAATGGGCGTAGATCCGCCTTTTTTCATTTAATTTGTCTAGGATACTTTTAATGCCATAAGTCTAACAAAAATTTACCAATCCTTGTGAAATTTGTAGGGGCTTAGATTCTAGGACGATAACTTATTTCTGTGAAAAAAGGGCGAAATCGGTTGAAGACACGCCCAGTTTTTATACACAGTCAACCGTCTGTTCTTCCGCTCGGCCGTTATACGATAACTTGAGCAAAAATCGATATATCTTTACTAAACTCAGTTTCACGAACTTATCCGAGCTTACTTTGTATTGCTGTAAAAAACGGCAGGAAATCCGACTATGACCACGCCCACTTTTTCCATATTGAAAATTTGGAAAAATGAAAAAAAAATGCCAAAATTCTATACCAAATACGAAAAAAGGAATGAAACATGTAATTGAATAGGTTTATTGACGCAAAAATATAACTTTAGAAAAAAAATTGTAAAACTGGGTGTGACACCTACCATATTAAGTAGAAGAAAATTAAAAGTTCTGCAGGCGCTTTATGGAGATATCTCGAAAAGGCGACGACCTATACAACTACCACCACTCCCTTTTAAAACCCTCATTAATACCTTTATTTGATACCCATATCGTACAAACAAATTCTATAGTCCAATCCTGATCCACCTTTATGGCGATATCCCTAATTGGCTTCCACCTATAGAGCTGTGGCCCACTCCCTCATAAAATACTTATTTATTTATTTCCCTTATGTTGTCACCATAGTTCTCAACTGAGTATGTAATGTTCGGTTACACCCGAACTTAACCTCCTTACTTGTTCATATTAGCAACTGCTATTTTTTACAACAGTGATATCCTAGGAAATATTTGCCAGTTTCTCTAGCAGCAGGTATTACCTTATGGAAGAGTTGCATGAGGTATACTAATAATGGGGTTCACTGCGGGCAAACCGAAAAAATTATTTCCTCTTTGCGCTTGACTAGATCAAATGACTCAAGAAGTCTACAGAGATGCCACATTATTATACACACCGCCGTATGGGGTATTCGTATTGTGGCCAGCTTTGAGAAAAGCGTCAAGCCTAAATTTCTTGGGTAAAGTTCACATATCTAGGATAATCAGCGAAATCGGTGCTCTAAAAACAACGCCAGGCAAATCTCTTCAGATAGTTTTTTAACATCCATTCATTGGATCTAGTGGTTTAAACAGCAGCGACAACGTCAGCCCTGCGCTGAAGGGACTTGCCCGGAATATCAAGACCATAAGATACCCCAGTACACTAAACAAATACATTTTTCTTCATCCTAGCACGGATCGCTGTGCAACCACAACAGTTGCGTAAACCAACTTTATGATCAATATTCCCAGCAGTGATGATTGGGCGAAGTCGGAAAAGCGCCTTGCTGTTGACGGCAGCATTTCCATATACACGGATGGCTCTAAGTTAAATGGTAGAGTTGAGGTGGCGGCTATTGAATAGTTCTTGACCGCAATTCCCTTCAGACTACACTGTAGCGTCTGCCAGGCAGAAATTTCAGCCAGCACGGAACCCCAGTTAGTATAAAGACACACAACGTCGGCAAAGAAATATTTTTTTCGGCGAGAAGCCTGATCATCAAACCTCTTGGCTCCTACTCATTTAATTCTGAGCTACTCCTCAAGAGCTGGCCCAAAAAACTCTTTGTACATCTCACATGAGTTCCGGAGCCTAAAGATATCGCCTTTAAACTGCATTGAAGATGAATCGCTAGGCAGGGCACAACCAGGCAGATTCTTCCTGACCAAGAACGCTTAGGTATGCCCCTTGCTACATGCAAGCGAATACTAAAGAGCACAGCCAGCGTCAAGGCAATATAAGATCGCTATAACAGTAGGATGCCAGGATTTATGTGCCCGTAGATTTTTACGACGTCTAGCTTTGAAGTATGCAAACTACCAAAAGACAGCATTTCCTCGAGTACGAAAGACAAAATTCGAGTCAATGAACAATACAAATACTAGCCAGTTTGAATAACCCCACAAATATCTAGTCAATGAACTAAAATGTTTGTCGACTACCTTGGCTTTTGACTTCAGGGAAAAACGGTTGCTTTAACATATACTCGCTGAGTCAAGGGTATGTGGCACGTATCTGTTAGACGTGCTGTACCTTGACTGCCGTTCCAATTGTGGGGTCAAGTAATTTAAACAGGTGCTTCGGTTGAAAAACAAAAATAAAAATGTACAGACTACTGCTCAAAGCATGTCTGCTGCATTGTATAATATAGCTACTATTGTGTGCGGGGTGGAAAGCACAAATAGCGAGCTTCTTTACTCGGATGCTTAGCAATAAACAAGAGGAATTTACGCGCTGCCACAGTAAATTCAGCAATGAAGATGCCATTTGCCATGTACGTGCGGGTGGGTTAGATAGTATTCGTTAAGCTTATGAGGCCGCTGGTTGTGTGCTACTTACCGTTATTTTCTTACTAGCCGTACTGTCATATGATTGTTGTATTGTAGTGCACATTCAACTCTACAGCTTTGTAAGTCTACGTGTGAATTCGCCATACCTGACAACTGGCAATGTCGAACATTTCACAAAAGTAGCATTTCTTAGCTTTCACCTGAATGTGCATGCCTTTCACTTTTTCGTTTTCATTACTCAAGAATTTTTTAATTTTTTTTACGACTTTTATTTAATGTACATCGGTTGTCCGCTGTCCGCTCTTCATTTGTATCCCTTTTGATCTTCTTCATCCTTATCACCACATCACTGCATGAATTCGGAATTTACCAGTGTAAGGATTTTCTGTTTGAAATGCCATTTTCTTATTTCACCTATAACGAGCACAATCTCTTCTCACTGAGTAGCAAAAACGTGCGCGTTCAAATACTTATATCCATTTCTTCTTTCTTGTGGCATGGCTTTGTCCATCCAATAGGTACGATCACTGAGATATCACTAACGTGAGTCCTATGAAACTTGCAGTTTCAATAGGCTTGGACCAAACCATGTGTGCTAAAGCGTGGTTCAATATTAAATAAAAATAAATGTA
The DNA here is from genome assembly GCA_029619165.1 of Eurosta solidaginis. NCBI lineage: Eukaryota > Metazoa > Arthropoda > Insecta > Diptera > Tephritidae > Eurosta > Eurosta solidaginis. The sequence goes on from JARSSU010003566.1 coordinate 30,646, forward strand.
AGGCGCGATAACCTCCGAAGAGATCTAAGGCCGAGCTTCTCTTACAATTTGCGTCGTTCTCCTCTTGATTTTCCCTACAAATTGGCCGTACGGGACCTACATGTTTTATATCGACTCCGAACGTTATCTGCAAGGCAGGTGAGTTTTTCACTGAGAGCTTTCATGGCAGAAATATACCCGGAGCGCTTGCCAAACACTGCCGAGGGGCGACCCCCGCTTAGAAACATTTTTTTCTAATTGAAAACCTTTTTTTCTAAAATTTTGATGTTGCTTTGCCCGGGGTGTGAACCCAGGGCATACGGTGTGGTAGGCGAGCACGCTACCATCACACCACAGTTGGTTCAATATTGCAATTGAAAATATTATTGGTGTTAGTGAAGACATGCAGGACATACATAGCGTACTTATGTAATTTTTGATTCTGGATAAGCAAGAGTTGGACTTATTGGAGTCTCCACATCGAAGCTGTGCCTGCATCTCCTTTGAAAGTCTGCTTTCTCTTACTGCGGTTTTCTAGTATTAAACACTGAGAACGGGATCCGCCGGCTATTTATCGTATAAGACTTTGTCCCGACTATTTGTGCATGAGGCTGATGGCCTTTGTATATATTTGGTTTAAGGGCTGATTTCTTGTGTGCTGGATTTCTTCGTAGTGCTTGAGAGAGCAACTGACTTATCATCGATTGTCTGTTAGGATAGCCAGGCTCCTGAGTATTTAAAAAAAACTGTATGTCAGCATTTCGTTTATCTCCTTTATGGGGAGTATTCGCGCCTCACTGTATATACGATGTTCTGGCGATATAAGAAGTTATTCCGTGAAAGTTCTGAGCGAGTTGATTTGACAGACCTACAGCTTCTTTCAAGGTTTTCTTTTAAACTCGTCGACCATATCGGAGACGCGTAGCATAAAACGGCTGGCCAATTGCATTTAAAGGTCGCTATTTGAGTCCGTTTTGTATTGTGCTCTCAGCGAGGGATTTCCGTTTGGCTTTGAATTTTAGGTGCAGTATCGGGTGCGTGCTCACTGAAAATCAGATAATTATCGAACGTCACTCCCAGTATTTTGGATGTAAGACCGTCGGTAGTAATAATGTCATCGATGTTGGTGTCTAATATTGCCGTTTGTTGCTTTTTCCACGTTGTAAAAAACTCATTTTAACAAACTTGATATTCAGTAGACGACCACGTTTGTATGTAGATGACAGTCATAACTACACTGGTTCACAATTCCAACTTTTTTTGCTGCACCAGAGACGCCATTATGAATTCCTATGTAAATCACCGCTGATTCCGAAATCAAGTTACTTTAATTCTATAGTAAGGTTTTTGAGATACTTACGAATTACCGTTAAAAAAAAATAAAAATTGGGTCCACTTAATCGTATATATCTCAAGAACGAATTGAGCAATTCCAAAACGGTGGTGAAGCTTTTAAAAGGTAATAAAATTTGCTATAAATGTGCATACAATACTTTTTGCTAGGCCCTGCAGATTCAAAGATAAGGAATAATCATTACGATTTTTCAATTTTTTTTTGTAAAAATATAAAAAATTTGTATTTTGCGAGAAGGATCTCGAAACTTTTTATTTTTTTGCAGATTTTTTTCTCTCTAAGCTCTGTTTTATTACAAAAAAAATAAGTTTCATGCAACAAATCGATGGCCTAATACAAAAGTTATAAACATTCAAGTAAATATATCCTTTAATACTTAAAATCGGATATATTTAAAATATATATCCCATACACCGACTGTTCAGGTAAGAGGATTTTCATCATTTTTGTCGAAATCGATTTTTAGTCCGATTTAGACGATTTTTTCAGAAAACCATCTATGCCCAATATGTAAGCTTGTGGTAAAATTGATGTTGCTAGCTGTTAAAATGTGGCAGAAATGACGAAAACCCTCTTATTGAACATCGGTTGTATGGGAGGTGTATGCTATATGTGGTCCCTCCGGTCGATTCCGACAAATGCCAAATCCCCCATCAATATATGCCTGCTTACCAATTTCATCAAGATATTTCAAAAATTGAGGGACTAGTTTGCGTTCAAACAAACGGACAGACGGACAGACGGACGGACAGATGGACCGACGGACGGAGCCATGTCCGTCTATGGCTAAATCAACTCAGCTTGTCCCCTGATCATTTTGGTATACTTATTGGTGGGTCTAACGGAAACATATACATAAAAAATGATTTGGAGCCTTGAAAATGAAAAAATCGATTTCGACCAAAACAAGTCCCAAAAACCACAAAAAAAATTTTTTTTTAAAAACTGTTAATGCCAACGTTTTTATCGTATAATTTTGAGTGGGATAGAACTATGAGACAAATTCGTTTTCATCGGCAACACTTTTGTACGTTTCTGAAGAAACCCTTAAAAAAAAGTGGCGAAAAATAAATTTTTTCACCAAAACACTCCTCAAAAACCCCAAAAAACATTTTTTTTTCAAAACACTGTTATCGCCAAAGTTTTTAGCGGACAATTTTGAGTCGGAAGGGTATACATGAAAATTTTAAACAATAAAATTTTTTAAGTAGGTCATGAAAAAAACCTTAAAAATCTAATGAAAAAAGTCAAAAAACTCAAATTTTGTTGGCTCGAAAATAAATTTTTTGGGTATGCTTAGTGGAATTTTTTCCTGAGCCCAAAACCTATCGAAAAATCTATGGCGCGATATAGGTTAAAAAATCGACCAGCTTAGTAAACACAGTAAAAAGCGCATATGACCTTTTAAACCTCAGATAGACATTTCTATAGCCAAATCCAATATGAGATACAAAAACGGGAAACAAATAAACAATTATTCGCGAAGTCTGTTCGCGAAAGGTTTTTACCCTGGAAAAAATAGGCGAACAAGGCAACCGAGGGTATAAAAACAGCTCAAGCTAAGGAAAAGTCAATAAGTTTAATTTCAAAACTTTGTAAGTAAAGTGCGCTAGTTATTTAATTGTGAGGTACTACTACCATAGTAGTATTGTAAATAAGGAGCATTTTGCTAAACTGAATATTTGAATTATTTATTCGACAGTTCTGCGATTTGAAGGATAAGAGATGGTGCAGATTATTCGGAAATTTCATAAGATTTGTTACAATATTTTAAACAATGATTGTTCAGATACTAGAAGTTTTCGAAATTTGATCCCACTATTGTTTATATACATTCATGAAAGGTAAAAGGTCTTCCGTATACCCTCCCGAAACTTTGGGAAGTCGCATGGATATCTGCAATACTTGCCGGATTGCACCTGTTTTTAAACGAAATACCTTAGATCAGAATTCTTTATATGAATTCTCTTAATTTATTCATTTTGTTTGCAAAAGATTACAGCCAATATATATAAATTCCCTTTGATTGAATGCTCAACTCAACATTCAACAGTCCTTTTTCTCAACATTTGCTGTCGTTGCGTACAATCACTCACCGTCAAGCTAACAGCTCTCTGGCCTTCTACTTGGCTTATCGTTGGCGCGTGTTTTTCTCTTTACCTTCAATAAGAAATCCTATGGCTTTCCTCATCTGCTTTCTGCTGTTTTCACTATAATTTATATCGGCTAAATGCACATTACACCTATAAGATATAAAAATAAACAAACCAAATGTAAGTAAAGGATTACTAGAAAAATTTCAACAAAAAAAGGAAGTTGAAGTACAAAAACTTACTAGACAAGTAAGGAAGGCTAAGTTCGGTTGTAATCGAACACTACATACTCAGCTGCCAAATTACAGCTTGCAAAACTTTAAATTACTCTCTTTTAAAGAGGGCGATGCTACGCTTATTGTCCAAAATTTACTCATTTTCTTTTCTGCGTCATAAAGTCAACCCAACTACCAAGTTTCATCGCTTTTTCCGTCTTAACTAATGAATTATCCCACTTTTTCGGTTTTTCGATTTCGTTCATTTTAAATAGCGCTGAGATGAGTGCCAGGAACTTACACACCAAATTTCATTAGATACCTAAAATTTACTCAAGTTATCGTTTTTACGGACAGACGGACGGACATGGCTAAATGAATTTCTTTTTTCGCCCACATCATTTGATATTATTATTATTATTATTATTATTATTATTATTATTATTATTATTATTATTATTATCATTTTAATAGGCCTGGAAGCACTGCGACCTTTGTGCAGATGTATTGTGCAAGACCTTTCAGCCTAATTTTTTATCTGGAGGCTCTTGATGTATCTAAGTACCTCTTCAGGCTTTTTACTCCATATCACATAGGGATTAAGAGTCCACCACCTAGATGGGATAGTCTCTGCCTAGCTAGAGCGACGCATTCGCAGAGAATGTGAACCGGCGTTTCATCATCCAGCTCACATCATTTTGTAATAGAAGTCTATATCTATCTCGATTATTTTATGCCATTACGGGGTACCGTTATGCGACAAAATTAATATACCTGTGAGCTCTGAGCTGATATAATGAGTTCGGTTCAGCTGAGTATAATGAGCTCTGCTCAGCTGAGTATAATTATAGAAAGAAGCAGCCATATGAGTAGCTGAGGCAGCTGGTAAAAAAAGGTTGTTTTGACGGTCCTATGTGTAGTAAATGCTAGACTGTAAGAAATAAAATACTTCGCGTGCAAAATGTGCCCTTATCTTTCTCTTCTCTTTTTTCCACCATTGCCCGCTTAATTCACCTTCCAATCAATGCTTTGATGCATGGTTTGCAGTGATGCACAACGCCGCAGAGCTTTACAAACTCGACTTTTTGTATAGCTATGTGTTACATGGAGAATGTTTGAGCATGGAATTCACGCATGAAATGTTTACTGCTTGAATACAAGCTTAACTTAATTGACTGCTTGCTTCTCACTTCTCTGTCGATGCGCTCACATGACGTAAAGGTGAATGCCAAATAGTTCTCCGTAGCTCTACTAAGCTCTACAAACCCTCGAGTGCAGCACTGATGTAATTCCAATTCCTTTCTTTCAGTTATGCTTTGTCTTGTATGTTATATACCAACTTTCTGGTTTCTGCTTATTTTTCTCACATATATTTATTTTTATCTTATTTAATTTTCCACTACAACAGTTTTCTAAATAACTATTTCAAATAGCAACACATATCAGCTTGGCAGTGTTTGTATCCGTCTGTTAGTTTTATTTATTTGCCCCCTGAATCCTCCGACAAAAATCCACTAAGCGTCCGCAACTTTAATCCTCCACCATTGCTCCTATCCGAAAAAATTACGTTTGGGCGTTTGAGTTTTTCTATTAAACTTAGAAACTACTACAGGTACATATCTTACATTATTTTGTCCCTTTTAATATATTTTATATATATTAGGTGGTCAAATTTGTACCAAAAAAATGAAAGAAAAAAAATTATTTTTATTTACCTTGCGAGTTTGATATTTCCGCAAATACACAAATTTGGTTCATTACAATTAATTAAACCATTTAAGCAATTTCCTTTTTCTATTTTAATTGTTCACGTTGTTGCTTGACCGACAAGGAAGATTGGCAGTAAGATTTGACAAGGGTTGATATTTGCGTTTTAAGGGAGGATGGCCTGGTTAAAGTTGTATTGTATTTCATATTTGCTATATTACAAAAATTTTGTTAAAAATATGTAAGTGTTTTCTAGAAATTTGTTTGACGACCAACCAAAAGAAATGCAAGGCGCGATAGCACCGAAGATATTTTGGGCCTAGCTTCTCTTCGATTTGCGTCGTGCTCCTTTAAACATGTTTAATGTCGACACCAACCGGCACTTGCAAGGCAGATGAGTTTTCACTGAGAAGCTTTTTATGGCAGAAATTCATTTGGCATGATTGCCAAATCACTGCCGAGGGGTCGACCTCGTTCAGAAAACTTTTTTAAATGACCTTGCTCCTTAATTTTTGATGTTGTTTTGTCCGGCAACCCACCTGGGTTAAGCGGAGCACACTACCAATACACTAAGGCCGTAGCCTTCATTGACCTATAATACTTGATGCTGCTGAGTCTAATAGCTGAAGTTTTAATCTGGCGATCACAGGAAACGAGCGCAGAGCACAGGCACACGGCTAACAGTGACAACGCCTAATTTAGATGCATGTGACGTCAGAAAGCAGTATCCAGTCAGAATACAGCATCATAATCTTACAGTCCCGCAAACGATCTTCGGCGATCATGTACGAACAACTCTTTCTTCTTTCTGTGCCATCCCATTTTATTTGGAACGTGTACGGCACAAGTTTCGAGAGATGAAGGGTGTTACTTGCCGTGCTATGTGAAAAATTGCCTTAAGTGCTGCTTGGCGGTAAATTTAAAAAAATTAAGCGGCTACTGTTAAACCTACATTCCTTCAGTATTCCTACTTCTTTTTGGTCACGGCTATTACTTCCGCTTGAAGAACACCACAACCTCAGACCCTACCATATAGATTAGGTGGAAACAACCGTGTTATACGAGTTCAGCCACCTGCCGCATTTATGGCCCCTTGCGTCAACCTTCCACCTCATTCTTGGCTAACAATCCCATAGGAGCGCAGGTATGTGATCCAGTAATCTGTTTGTTCAATGTTGATGGAGCTATACTCTATGGCCGTATGGTCTCAAACTGCAAAGCTGGACTCGAAGCCTAAATGTATATGTGTGTGAGCGTCCAAAGTACTCACCGATCTTGACAAACATTTGGCAGTAGGTTAATGCGGTCGCCCAGTAATTTTCTGACTATATACACATTTTGAAAACGTGAGGGGTGTCAGCCCTGCTACCAAATATTTAAATTCGCATTATTCCGTTTTATTTGAAGCAGCTGTCCAATATTTGGAATAGAATTTCAAGAATGAAAAAAATTAAGTAGAATAGGTGGAGGGAGTAGAAATGAAATTCAAAGTAGGAGCAAGAGTGAAAGTGGAGGTAGGAAGAGTAAAGGTGAAACAAAATTTAAAAACTTGCTTTATTTAGTTCGGTATAAATTTTCCGTATATGAGGTTATTTTGTGGAGAGGTAGAAAGAGTGAAAGTGGGAGTGAGGGTGGATGTGAAAATGAGATTGATAATCCGAGTAGAAGTGAAACTAAAACTTTAATTCGCTATATCTATGTTATTATCTTAAGGGACTATACGATGTTTTGATATAAAAATTCTATATATGAGTTATTCAGGTGGTAGAGTTAGAGGTCTTGGGAGTGGAGCGCGAGTGGTAAGGGAATGAGAGTGCGAGTGAAAAAAATATTTAAATACGTTGGGAATGAGAGTAGGAGTGGAAATGAGAGTGGGAGTGGGAATAAGATTGGGTGTGAGACAGAGAATTAGAATGAAAATGTATTGGCGATGAAGGCAATAAGAAAAGACAAGAGTAAGAAGTAAATATGAACAAGTAAGGAGGCTAAGTTCGGGTGTAAACGAACATTACATACTCAGATGAGAGCTTTGGAGACAAATAGAAGAGAAAATCACCATGTCAGATGAAGAATGATCATTACAGGGATAGACCTCCCTATAGATGTGTCGCTGTGCAGACTGATAGGTGTCGAATGGTATCAAATGAAAGGTGTTAATGAGTACTTTTAAAGGGAGTGGCCCCCAGTTGTATATGAAGGCTTTTCGATATCGACCATAAATGTGGACCAGGGTGACCCAGAACATCATCTGTCGAGTACAGCTAATTTATTTATCATATGTAATACATGAACAGTATTCCTGCATGATTCCTAGGGCTTATGATTTCGCCCTGCAGAACTTCTTCATTTGCTTCTACTTATATGGAGGTGTCACACGCATTTTACAAAGTTTTTTCTAAAGTTATATTTTGCGTCAAAAACCAATCCTATCACCATTTGTCATCCCTTTTTTCGTATTTGGTATAGATTATGGTATTTTTTTTCATTTTTTCGAAATTTCGATATCGAAAAAGTGGGCGTGGTCATAGTCGGATTTCGCCATGTTTATTACCAAGATAAAGTGAGTTCAGGTAAGTATGCGAACTAAGTTAGTAAAGATATATCGATTTTTGCTCAAGTTATCGCGTTAACGGGCGAGCGGAAGGACAGACGGTCGACTGTGATAAAAACTGGGCGTGGCTTCAACCGATTTTGCGCCATTTTCACGAAAACAGTATCGTCATAGAAGCATGCCCTACCAAATTTCACAAGGATTGGTACATTTTTGTTCGACTTATGGCATTAAAAGTATTTTAGACAAATTTAATGAAAAAAGGGCGGAGCCACGCCTATTTCGAAATTTTCTTTTATTTTTGTATTTTGTTGCACATATCATTACTGGAGATGAATGTGACATAATTTACTTATATACTGTAAAGATATTCAATTTTTTGTTAAAATTTGACTTAAACAAATTTTTTTTAAAGTGGGCGTGTTCGTCATCCGATTTGCTAATTTTTATTTAGCACACATATATAATAGGAGTAACGTTCCTGCCAAATTTCATCATAATATCTCAACGACTGCCAAATTACAGCTTGCAAAACTTTTAATTACTTCTTTTAAAAGTGGGCGGGGCCACGCCCGTTGTCCCAAATTTTACTATTTCTATTCTGCGTGATAAGTTCAGCCCACCTACCAAGTTTCATGGCTTTAACCATTTTTGGTAATGAATTATCCCCTTTTTCGGTTTTTCGAGAATTTTCGACATCGACAAAGTGGCGTGGGTTATAGTCCGATTTCGTTCATTTTATATAGCTATCTGAGATGAGGCCCAGAAACATACATACCAATTTCATCAAGATACCTCACAATTTACTCAAGTTATCGTGTGTAAATAATTTTCTTTTTCGCCCAGACATTTTGATATGTAGAAGTCTAATATCTATCTCGATTAGTTTATGCCGTTACGGATTACCGTTATGCGAACAAAGTTAATATACTCTGTGAGCTCTGCTCGAGTATAATAAAAAGTAGTAAAGATGTAATCTATACGATAATATAGAGAGTGACAGAGTGGAGAAAAGGCCATTTCAAAATACAGGACAGGATAACGTTTGCAGGGTACGCTTGTATATTAATGGTGTATTGTATTGCCCATTTTCAAATTGTCAGTAATAACAGTTTAGCACTAAACCGAGGTTTCAAGTATGTAATAACTGTTTTATGAGCAATAAATAAATAGTTTTGAGTGTAATAAAATATTTATTAAAATAGGAAATGATATTTTAAATCAAACTTCATTAGCTATGAACACTATTAGCTGTCTCAACAATTTTAGGCGCTCCAATAGCAACATATGTATATCGAATCGCCAAACCCAAATATAAATCATGTATGATGCACGCTTTTTTTAGCGACCAATAAAACTCTGTACTTCTACACATTTAGTGCATTTGGTGCTATTGCTGATGCATTGCAACGATAAAATACTAATATGCTAAAAACAGCAAATATTTTATTTGTATATATATATATATATATGCGAGATATGTATATACATTCACGGTGCACCCTTTCAGCGGCACATGCGGCATGCTATATAACTTAGTCAGGTGTCACTCATGCAACTATGCATAACAACATAGAAATTAAACAAACACAAAACAAACAAAGTTACACAATAAGAACAAGCTGCAAATCACAAACAGATGAAATTCGGTGCCGTTAATGAAATCGAAGACAAAAAAGGGAATTTGCGGATCCATTCTATGCCGATCAATTAGTTGCACTAGTGTTATGCGATTAAAAGTTGAATTTTTCTATTTGTTTGCTGCTAGGTGTGGTTGTTTATGGCCGCTCTTTAGCTAGTTGTTAGTGCCTGTAGTAGCAATACGTAGTTGTTTCTAGCTGCATGCTGCTAGTATGCCTAAGAGGTTTAACAGCCTGTTTGCTAGAGCATTAGGTGTGTGCCTGATTACTTTTGTTGTAGATTGTATGTTTTGGCGTATGTGTCCGCCGCATTCAGCAAAAGCGATTAGTTTGCCGTTATTTTGCGTGTTTGACGCACGCTGGGCTATGCGACATGATGTCGGCGCATAAATTATATCGAAAAACGGACATAGCTAAACTGAAACAATTTCACTAAAATTAGGGAGAAAATACTAATATACAGCAAACATGGTATAGTGAGTATTTCGTCGACAGAAATCCTGTATCTGAAAATCTGGGCAAGTATTTTCTAAAACTAAAACAAATGTCTTTGGTTAAGGTATAATTTTCTGTATAACTTCAAGTGTGAGTCACTGTCTAAGCAGTATAGTTTCTAGTCGAGGTGGTAAACTGTTTGCCTCTAGTGCTTTATTCACTGCGCAAACTCGTAGATGTTAATATTGTAAGAACGATTCAATCATGTATTCTGGGTACGTTTTTATATGATATTTTTTAGCTTATAGAAAAGAGATTTCACTTAAAGAGCGACAAATCTGAAGTGTTTTTAACTATTTAAAAAAAATTGTGGATCTAGTATCTACATGTGACAATTGCTCAAATCTGTCCACTATATCCGATCACCAGGTTAATAGCTATTGCAGTCTGTGTTTTTGAGCTCAGGAATAATTAATAGCTTGTCAAAATTGAGGATTTACCAGTCATGTCAGGTTAAATCTGAGACAATAGTTATTTGTGCCGTGCTGTACAGTGGGCTTTCTCTCATTGAAATTAATCCTGCTGCAATGCAATTTTTGTGAATGTTTTCCTTGTTTTGGTAGAGTGTCTCCAGAGTGTAGGTTAACCACCAGCTCGGTGGTATGCTTGCCGTCAGTGTATGGAGAGATATATCTGTCGATCCTACAGAGCGCTTCGTTCAGTCGGCAAATCACAAGTCGACCGGAGACCGCAGTGTACCTGTACAAAGTAAATGAGTTACACAAGACTCGATACCCCTACAAAATTCTTATGATCGCGGCCAAAACCTATTCTTCAGCTCGAAAATGCACACCAAACTATATCCATCTGCGAGTTAGATCATCGTGAATTCGTGAATATGTCATCAAAAGACTAAGGCCGAGGTGTGTGTTTACTCCGTGCTCTAAAGTATACACTCAAAATAAAGTACAATGAAATTAAATTAGATAATAATATTTCCTCAAAATTACATATTCTCCTCATTCCGTGTATGTAGTTTTTTGATAATGAAGAAACTTTAATGCTAATAAAACACCCTTTTCTTGTGAATAAATATGTCCGAGGGTCATTGTTTCCGCATATACGAAAGAGTACTTCTGATTCCAACTATAGCCAAAATTTGATTTGATGTGAAAAATTTTGATTTGACTTGAAAGGGTTGCGTGGAAACGAAAAAGTCAACTGACTTGAACCAGTTCATTTGAAAACACAAAATTTTCATTTGATTTGATAAAAATCGTCTTTACTTTGAAAAGGTTTATTTGAATTAGCAAATTTAACATTTGAATGAAAAAGTTTAAATTGATTTGAAGAGTTTCAATTTTAAAAAAAATATATTTGATTTAGTAAAATTTCATTTGAAATCCAAACATTTTAGTTTTTTTTGAAAGTTTGAAAAAAGTTTTATTAAATGAAAAGAAGTTTCAATTAAAAATGGAAAAGTTTCATTGAAATAAAAATTTAATTGAATGAAAAAAGTTTCACTTTAAATGAAAAACCAAGTTGTTTGAACAAAAAATGATTTTAAAAAAATAATTATTCATAAATGAAAACAATTAAGGACGGCACTGTCTTCTTCATTACCTTTCATAAATGGGGCTGAAGAATAATCTTTATCCCGTGCTTAGTCTCCAAATATCGATTCATAATATAAAAATATATAGATGGAATACCTAAACGATTCTTAAGATAAATCAAAAATACACAAATGCCTACAAAGCTCCCCTGTTATCTGAACGATCGGTTGTAATGGACTAATTATACATTACTCCGATCGAAAATGATTTTTCACAGAAAATCTTCTATGATGTATAGAATATATATCACCAGTTTCACGTTTTTATATTGCAAACTAAGGGAGAAATGCCAAAAAAATCTTTCTAATCTGACGATCGGTTGTATGGATATATATTATATATAATCTCCGATCGAAATGATTTTTTCAATGGAATCTTTCTATGATGTCTTAGAATAAATATACCAAGTTTCACGTTTTTATATTATCACTTAAGGGAGAATATGGCCAAAAATCTTTTCTCTCTGAACGCTCGTTTGTATGGTATATATACTAGTATCATAGCTCCTGATACACAGTGATTTTTTTCAGTGATAGTGCTTGCTATGATACATTAGAATATATAGTCACGAGTTTCACGTTTTACGTTTTCAATTGAAGGCAGGAATGACCAAAAATCGTCTTATCTTAACCTGAGGCGGTTGTATGGGAGATATATGTTAATAGTGGTCCAATCCTACCGGATACGAACGCGCAATGTCTAATATAATAGAAAAAAAATATATCCCTTATGCCAATTTATTTGAGATCGTCTCACAATTTGAGGGACTAGTTCTTGCACGTTCAAACAGATAACAGACGGACAGACGGACGGACGGACGGACCAGACGGACAATGTCTATATCACTCAGTGGGGTCGTCACCTGATCAATTCGGTATAGCTTAGCGGCTGAATCTATCTTCTATAATTTCTCAACAGTTACAAACATCGGACCAAAAGTAAGTATGTCCATTTTTCACTGTTCATGAAAGGTATGGAAATTGCTTTAATTAAAAAAAAGTTTCGATTTGAAAAAAAAAAAAATTTGGGTTATTATGAAATGAAATAAAGCTTCATTTGATAAAAGAGTTTCATAAGTTTTGAAAACGTTCATTTGTGAATGGAAAAAGTTTCACTGGAAAAGAGAAACCTTAAAAAGAAACAAAAAAAAAACAATTTGTTTGAAAAAAAAAATGACTTACTTTTTTAAAAATTTAACTTGCTTCGAAACGAGTTTTGATTTGATTAGAAAATTTTTAATTTTGATTTAAAAAAGTTTGATTTTGTTTTTTGAAAAAGTTTCATTGTAACAATGAAAATATCCTTAAGGAAAAGGAACAGGTGAAACAAAAAGTTTTGATTGGCTTGAAAGAAGTTTAGGTTTGAAAATGCAGAGGTTTTATTTGGTAACAAAACAGTTTACTTTGGTTAAAAACGTTTCATTTTACCTTGAAAAAGATTAGATTTCATTTTCAAAAAAAAATTTAATTTATTAAAAAAAGATAGAGTTTGGAATTTGATTGAAAAAGTTTTCGTATTGACTTGAAAAAACTTTAATTTGCCAGTGGACCTCACATCTATATATGGCTTCAGTACTTTCGTAAGTATTCCTTTATGTGGTTCTGGCAACACTATGGACATATTTAGTCTGTGTGGATACTTTTCATTGACCGCTGGATTCCCACGTCACGACTTTAAATATTAAAAATATAGTAACAGAATATCCAATCTTGTTTCAACATCGTTTTTCAAAAAAAATTAAGAATTTCCAAAACAGAACGTCATTATTCCCCTTGTCCATTTTAACCGCCTGCTGACCGTACATATATTACAACATGTTATTAGTAACCGAATAGCGTACTGTATAGGCGGTGACGATATGGAACGCGCATCAAAAAATGATTTTTAAGTGGGCGGTCGAAAAATTTCTTGTTGTCGTGGCCCAGATTTTTGAATGCGCTGATAAGTGAGTATATTTAATTAAGGCCAAAAGGCATAAAAATCAAAAGTTTATACAAATCCGAAAACTGATCGACCTAAAGTATCCCCAAGGCATCAAAACGAAAATTTATTAAAATATATTATACAAAAACATACCAAAATTATTGCGCCTTACCTTGTAGGGTGTGGGGAAAATATAAAGCAGACGCGAAGGAGTGTTTGTGAGTTCTAGCGTTTTGCTGTGTTGTGTGCAATTCTTTGCTTGAAAAAAGTTCAGTGATGTTCAGCAATACTTTTTTTGTCATTTTTTTTTCCCTCCTTCTTTAACAACCAAGCATTTACGAAATCCTTTACTCATGATTAAAAAGAAAAAAAAAACACTCACTTTGAAAAGCTTGCGCTAATGCGCTAAGCCATGTTTTATATGTAATTAAGCTTAATCAGCATTTATTTTTTTTTTGTTAAAGCTGACCCTAAACAATTTAAGACAATTGAAAAGGTTAAAGCTATAAAATAAAAGTACTTAGAGCGCGCTGGAAAAATATTTATAGTAATATAATGCGCCATTTCTTGTTTTCATAATATACTTTCCGTACGAACGAAGTTTTTAATAAAATGATTCTTCAACTGCCAGGTCCATAAGCTTGTACTTCTTGTATAATTATTTTTTCATTTTCACTGTTTCTTTCACCGTTCTTCTATGAATTAACATCATCTTCGGCATTCCTATTTCTTTGGCTTAACTGTCAAGTAGTATTTTGACAATAGTTCAGGTGTGCCGACGTGAAAGCCAAACCTCCTTATCCATACTTGTTTTTCGGTCTTCGGCGGTGCAAAAAAACGAGCTACAAAACGGTACCTTCATATAATTTTAATAAGTTCAAATGCCGTCGACACTTGTAGGAAAATAGTGACAGTGTTAATCAAAAGTTTTTGATTCTACTTGACACTTCGGATGGTTGCCGAAAAGCCGGCAAAATCATTAGATATTGCTGCTTTATATCATTGCTAACATTGTTTATTATGTTATTTAGGGCTAGTCGCCGCCACCTTCTAACAACCAACCCCTTGAGTAACAACAGGAAACCATTAATGACAACAACTAATTGCGCAATCTTATCGCGTGTTTATTATGTCAAACGTTTTGACAACACAATGACAATTGATATGTATGTGGGTGGATGTATTGATGACGGTAGGTTAAGGTATGGACTGCAGCAGTGTCGGCCTTTACGACACCTAAGAAGTTGAGCACTTGGGCGACATCTAAGCTGATATGCATTTAGTTTGTTGCATTGGAAGAAAAGTAAGAAAACATGTGTACATTTTTCCAATTATTTTAATATATCCACTATGTATGCATTTTCTAGGCAAATTGAACTTTTTTATATTGAGTTGTTTTTTTTGTTTAATAGTCAGCCCTGTTGTTGTTGTTGTATTAACGATAAGACACTCCCCAAAATTTTGGGAAGTGCTATAGATGTCGATGGTCCCTTTGACGGATATAGATTCGGCACGTTCAGTAACAAAGCACCCGCCTTCCTCGGAATAATTCATGTGACCACATTAAACCTTCTAGGCCATCCCGCCCCAGCCTAGATCCATGAGGAACTTGGGGCCGACAGAGCCTCGCCCTGCTAACATTCATATTTGCACAGGAAATTCCCACACGCTTAGGTGAGCTTGACAATTGGGTTTCGGAAGCTTTGAAAGCTTAAAGTCTTGTATTGCGCTTATCAACTCTAGAATCTCATCTCTTTAAACGGGTACCGTCGGTAACGGAAACAATATTGGTAAAATTAAAAAAGTAATTTTGGTTTTTCAATTTAAAAATTACAGACCTCAAGAAGACCTGCAAAACATCCATGCGAAATTTTATTTATTTTGAATAAATTTGCTTTTCAAATCCAAATGAAATTTTTCAAATCAAATGTAATTTTTCGAATCAAGCGAAACTTTTTTCATAATATGCAATTTATTTTTTAACATCAAATTATCAACTTTATTCCAAATCAAGTCACAACTTTTCTTTCAATCAAAAAAACGAAACTTTTTTCAAATCAAATTAAACTTTTTAATTTTTCAAACCAAAATGAAAGTTTTTCAA
>JARSSU010003568.1:0-11408 GCA_029619165.1 Eurosta solidaginis
AGATTATTTAAACTATATTTATAACAGTTAATTTGGCACAGGTTTATAGAAATATTATAATTAAGATATGTTCAGCCCAAAACATGAGCTACATATGTCTATAACTTATATTGCCAATATATGTATTTCTGAGACACCGATTTACTAAAACTAATCATTGAAATTTCAAATCTGAAGATAAGTCTTAATAATAGTTGTAAACTTCTCATATCTTAATTTCCCACCCAAAAAGTTATAAAATCGATTTTCCATATAAAAAGCAAATATTATAGCACTAACTTTTTGGTATCGGTTGTTACCGATAAAAGGTTAAGGATTTTCTTCTTAAAAATCTGAAATTATTTAATGTTACCCCTATTTCGCCATAAACTCCTAGCCAGGCTCTAGTTAACTTTAAAACACATATTTTCTAGTCATACGTCTTTATGCTCACATATAAAGCTTCACGAGTAATTTGAATTATCGCTATTTTTATATATATTTTTTTTTACTTTGGGAAGTCCAGCAAATAAACTGTAGTCTTAAAATCTACTAAAGGTATCTATCCCCCTTGGGTAACTTTTTCGAGGCCGCCAATGAACGCAAATTCATCTATCACATACATATGTACATATGTATACTCGTACATATATGTACCTATTCACGTTAAATATTTACATTGGCATGCTGCTTGTCAAAAGGACATTAACGTCATCTTATATTCTTCGATATGACATTATTGGTTAACGGTTATATACATTAGGGTGGCCCTTATTTTCCAAAGTGTTCAAATTCTCTATCTCACCCCCTAAAAATATGCGAATAGCCTAAAAACTAGAATATACAAAGTTTTAGGTCAATCGAAAAAGAGTTAGAGGTGGCGCAAAGAGCTTGAAGTCCTGAAGAAATTTTTACAATTTCTTAAATTTTGTCAACCCTACTTCATTTTTTATGGGTGAAACGTAATTTATCGTGTTATTAGTAAGTTCTAGAGATTTTTGACCTTCAAATAAATCTAAAACAACAAAAAATTGGTCAAATAATAAGTTATAAAATAAATAATGCCTTAAACATGGTGCAATTACTTCAAGAATGTGTATATAATGAGTATACGTAAATGAGTTTGTTTAAAATTTTTTATTATAAATTTTTTTGAAAATAAATTTTTGAAACATATACATATATCTTGTGAAACTTTAACTGACACGTATATAATATGATATTATTTCCTAGGATCTAATTAATGATGATTTAGTATGTGATTCAATTTATTTAATATAATTTTAGTATGTGATTTTTGTAATCAGTTACAACTTGTAAAAAATATTGTTTTTCTGTTCGTCATTTGTAAATATTCAATTATATTCTTCCATAAGCTTTACTCCCCGTTCTTCTGTGTCGTTAACTACTTTTATATTTATAACAGTATCCTTAGCTTTTTTATAGGTTCCTGTATCCCCCCAGTATAGTGGGTCTATCTCCAGAAATTGAGATGATATCCCAAACCGACCAAAAAAATCAATTGTATTTCCTGTTACAAAATCGTGTAGTCCTTTTTCTATGAATTTATTGATTTCACGGGGCCTTAAGTGTAACCTCTTTAAATTTTCTGTTTCCTTGTCGCAGTTGCTATGGTCCACAATCTTTTTCTTCATGGTACAAGAGACGTCATCATCGAACAATGCCAATGCAATACATTCTTCAGACAGGTACCATAGGTGGTTACAAAACTTTTTTATTGCAATGTCGATATTTTTTTATTAACATTTCTGTATTTATAAATTTCTTTAATAAAAGATAAGTCTTGAAGGGATGCTCTATGATGATTGGTACAGTAAAACCAAAGCTTTCATAGAAATGTATAATAAACGCGCATATACTTGGTTTTGAATTCTCTTCATACTCCGTTAGTTTAAACTGTTTACGAAATAAATAGATTTTAAAGCAAAACAATGCCTTAGACATCCACCTAGCATGATAAGTGGGCCCTGGTACACAAACCTTGCTCCTAGACATATAGACGTTAATCCCAATAATTCCCTATAGTAATCTCTTATTATTTTCTTTTTCAACTCTTACTTAGAGAAATTTAGAATAGTATCTTTGCTATCGCTTAGAGTAATTTCAATTCGTTATTTTGTAGCAAATCTTTAAAATTATTTTTGCCGATGTTTTTCCAATTTTCTTGAAATCGCCGAAATAACTGGACGTCCTTATTAGCATTTACTGGAAAATAACATCCGAAAACCCCTCTCAGCAAAACTTCAAAAATATGATGACGACAAGATAGATGCAAAAGTTTTCGGACAAGTTTATTTTCTAATAACATTGCAGCTCATGTGTTAACCGATATCGTATCAAAACAACAGGCCACAATATCATCCTTCAGATCCTGTTCAAATAACAGTTCATACAACGTATCAGCTATTTCCGAGCCTGTTGCAGCATATAATTTTAGAGCTCCTTTTAACTGTTCACCATTCCTGTAAGTAATAACAACTGGAAGTCGTTTCACCTTTTCACGGCCTGTTATTTCTGGAAGTGGTTTTCCATCCCAATGAAAAGTGCCGCAATTTATCTATTTAAAAAAAAACCTACTATTCATAATTTGTTCATTCAAAGAGCAGTATAGTTTTAAGAAAACGTCATAGAAATTTGTTGTAGTTGTTTGCAATTTTAAAATATATATTTTCATTTCTTTATACTTTATTATACCTTTCATGAACATGAAATGGTATATTAACTTTGGTCCGATGTTTGCAACGTTGAGAAATATAGAAGATAGACTAACCATTAAGTATACCGAATTGATCAGGGTGACGAACTGAATTGATATAGCCATGTCTGTCTGTCCGTCCGTCTGTCCATCTGTCTGTCTGTTTGAACGCAAACTAGTCCCTCAAATTTTGAGATATCTCAATGAAATTTGGCACAAGGATGTGTTTTTGTATTATATTAGACATTTGTCGGATCCGGTAGTATCGGACCACTATAACATATATCTCCCATACAACAGATCGTTCAGATAGAACGATTTTTAGCCATTTCTCCCTTAATTTCCAATATAAAAACGTTAAACTTGGTGATATTTATCCTAATATATCATAAAAGATTTCCTGAAAAAATCATTTTGATCGGAGCTATATGTATATAGTATTTACCTATCCCATACAACCGATCGTTCAGATAGAAACATTTTTACCCCAGTTGGTTAGGGGGTCAGAATATTTCCGCGGTAGTTATGCCTGTCGTAAGAGGCGACTAAAATACCAGATTCAAGGGGCTGTGTAGCGCAAACCTTCAGATTGCCAGCAAAATATATAGCTTCTCAAAACCCAATTGTCAACCTCACCTATCCGCTGGGAATCCTGTTTCACTAACAGACGAGGCTCTGGCGACCCCAAGCTCCACATGGAACTTGGCGGTGGAGAGGGAGGGGGTGGCCTGAACGTTTAATGCGGCCACATAAATCGTTCACGAGATGGTCGGGCTAGCACCTTAATGGTGCTGTGGTACAGGAGCGTACCGGATCTATATCCGGCAAAGGACCATTACATCGATAACACTCCCCAAATCCTTCGGGGAGAAACCTTAGCGCTACAACAACAACAAGATGAAACATTTTTGGCCATTTTCCCTTAGTTTTCAATATAAAAACGTGAAAGTTGGTGATATATATTCTAATATATCATAGAAGATTTCCTGTAAAATTCATTTTGATCGGAGTTATATATAATATACATACATATATCCCATACAACCGATCGTTCAGATAATGGGGGTTTTTTGCCATTTTGTGTTTTATATTTATCTTAAAAATCGATTATTTGGAGATTACGAACGGGATAAGATTATCGTTCAGCCCCATTCATGAAAGGTATGAAGTCTTCGGCACAGCCGAAGACAGTCCCGTCCTTACTTGTTTTTAATTTCTTTCGGCATGATTGTTGCAAGAACAAGTTGCAGTGCAGGCTTAAATTTGTTGTATCATCACGCATTTCGAAAGTAAATTTATAAAAAACATATGTGTATACTTTTTTAAATAAGTAAACTTGGAGTTTGACTTCCAGGGATATATGTATTTGTGTATAAAAAGTTTATTTGAGCGTTTTTTACCCGAATACCACGATTCACTGATAAACACATTTGCACAGACTTAATTGACTTTTCATATTTGTTGGTCGAAAGCATTATATATTTTGCCCAGTAACTCTGTTATTGATCGACCGATTTTGAAGATTGTGGCGAGTTTGGAAAATTAAGGAAATACAGATCTTATTACGGTATGGAAAAGCAGTAAATATTCATAGGGTTTAGAAATATGGAAGCCTGAAACACAAAATTGTAAAAAAAATTGTAATTTTTCAGGATTTCAAGCCTTCTGCGCCACCCCTAAATCTTTTTGATCGGCCTAAAACTTTGTAAATATTCGTTTTTGAGCTATTCGCATATTTTTAGGGGGTGAGATCAAGAATCCAAACACTTTTTGTCCCTCCATACAACGAAGGACCACCCTAATATACATATGTATGCATGTAGGTGATAGGTTTGTTGGGACTGGACTACCGGGATTGCGGAGATCGATGTTGAGTAAAATGGTTAGTTAAATAATGTTTAAAATACACATAAGCTGCAAGTTAGCTATTAGTTAATAACATATATTAATTAATTAAAAAAACATTTCGGGTTCATCTTGCCGTAATTTATCAATAATTTAATACCAGACATTGTTCTTATCTTTAATATGCTACATGTTCGTTTACCCAACTCTCAATAGCATTTAGGACTATGAGATTAATTGGCTGTCAGAAATTCATAATTTTCAATAAATTAACAGCTTATTATTTAACTTAACTTTGAAGAAATTCGCAGTCCTAGTAAAAACTGTCTTAAAATTTTCCTAGTCTGATTTTCTGAGAAATTTGCTTTGAAATTTGTTAGTAGTACAATTCAGACAAATCTCCATGCGAGCAGAATTTTGAAAATAAGGTACTGTGCGAGATATTAATTTGATTACAGATGCCCCTAACTTTTGCTCAAAATGTACAAAATCAGAACAGTACAAATTTTGGCATAAAATCGTGATCCCTGAGTAATATCTTTCAGATCCCGAAAATCAACAATGCAACCAAATCCCTAAAATTTACATTCCTGTCACGTCTTCCTTCACAGGTGTTCGAATTCCGCAGCAATGTTGTTCATCAATTCAGACCGAAATTATTTTGTGACTTTTAAAATTGATACAACTTCAGGTTAAATGGACTCCTTGAATGCACAAAAAGCATATATTTATAATATTTCAGAACTTTATGTTTAAAGCGATGTAAAACTCCTATAAATGTTTATAGTAGGTACATACCGTTAACCATACAAATTTGCAATATATTCACCTCTTAATGACACTTTTTGATTTTTTCACTGTGAAAATTTAATTTTGAATTTTATCAGCGTTACTGTTGTTGCAGTACTTTGCGCTGTACGCTGCAACCACTTCATCTTTGAAGTGAAAGCCGCCACAAGGCGTGCAATCATTTATCGACTTTTTAATATTTTAATGTCACTTTTAAATACTTTTTCACGACTACTTTCGGTGTTTTGCATCCCTCGATTGCCACGTGGATATGCAGCAGGCGCATCCTCTTTTCACTAACTCACCAGATGTTTTTTTTTCCATAGGCATTGCGTTTGGTGGCATGAACACTTTGCGAATGTGTGAGTGCCCAAGTGTTTTGCGGCAAGTTTCAAGTGCCAAATGCATACGCTCACACACACACTCACACATATTTGAAATAGACAATATTCACGTTTGAACTTTTTCATCTGCAGTGTTAAACCGTAAAACTTTAAACGAGAAGTTATTAAAAGTGTTCACCAACACAAAAACGAACGCAGCAGGAGTTGCCACTTGCAGTCCAAATGAAGGCGTGGGTATGGGTTGGTGCGACGGTGGTACAAAGTAAGTAACCAAATGAAGTATGGAAAGAAAATAAGTTAAGTTAAGCAGGAAGCGAACAAGTTTTCCGCGCGTTACTAAATAAAGCGATAAAAATGCTACAATCTTAGTGGTGGCAGTGAAGGCGAATTCTCATTGCCACCAATATTGCTGTTGTTGTCGTTATTGGCGTGTTTTTTTTGGCATATCACGAACGCATAATGCTTTGCAAGAAAATGATTCATCGTTCGTTCAATAAACCGTTGCATGACAACAGAAGATATTTCTATAAAGTCGTTCTAACAACATCCGACCAGGCTAGAGTCCGACCGAAGGTGGCATTCGGACCGAAGTCAAACGAAATGTTTGATTTTGATCTATTGCTCGGTCAGTTCTTTTATTATCGTTTTCTTTTGGAAAACCGTTGTTTATCCATTGGTTCGTATGCTTCTGTGTATGCAAGTATCTAAAACGAGGATAATGTCAAAAAATCTCTATATACATAAATACGCCAAAAGCAAGCTTTTCAACTCCTTTTTTAGACGCACCCCCGCCCCACCCCCTGAAATCGTCAAAGCTGAGATATGGGGTTGGTTCGGTAAATATATCAGGGTAATAATTCCAGAGTAATGATTTTTGACAGGCAGATGCTTAACATCGATTTTGTATGAGTGGAGAAAAGTGGGTGGAACTGAGAAGAGGGTGCGGAACCTCCCAAGTAAATTTTTGACTTCCATTTCGCTCATCACTTGAACCGCTTAAATTCCATACAAAGAGCTGAAATATCAAACACGATACACCGTGAAGTACATTAAATTTGAAAATTTACGGGGAAAAGTTGGGCCCAAATCAAATAAAAAAAATAAGTGTTTCCATGTCTAGAAATGTCCAACCAAGCTTTAATTTGATATCATTTGTGACAAAACTAGATCGGTTAAATTTCGACAGCGGGCTATACTAGTAGTTTTTGAAAAGTAATTACTTTCAATGCACAGCAATGAAAAATACTTAAATTTAATTATGCACGTTGCCAGTAAGCTGATTTCAACAAAGTGTTGTCATATAATCGCAATGTACCTTTGTCATATAAAAAATTATTACTATTGCCCAAAATGAAATTTTGAAGTTTACTTCCAAATAGAAAACAAAACTGGAACGACCTTGGTGTGTTAGCAGTAAGGGATATATAAAAAGGTCAAGATAAAATACGGCTGTTTTGGTCGCAGTCGATTATTATCCGATCAAAATGGCAAATGGAAACCGAAGCCGAATGCTCGATCGAACTCTAGACGGGCATTTATTCCATTCGCTTAACATTTTGTTAGAATTTTGTTATGCCAAAGCTTCCGTTTTGCTCTGTGCAACATTCACGACACTTCTGCGGCAGATGTTTTTAAGTAATGACCTGTGCAACTGATGGCAAAGGCAAAATAAAATAAAAAATCTCATTTACGAAGAAAAAAAGTTTGTTTAACGCGAAATGCCCTGCGCCATTTTCCGTTCAAACGACCAATCGGTTAGAGTGGTGAATGCCAAAAGTGCTTTACGTGTCACCAACGGTAAAAAGCGCGCCCTCAGTCGCAAAGGTGGCAATGAAATTGTCAGCGCCACTTAAGTAAGTCTGCATGGGAGCTATTCGAATAATAGCAAAGTGTATAATTAATAACGCACTAACTGGCTATATCAGTATGTACCTATTGGTAATAAAAAAAATGTTTGCAGCTGCCAACAAATGCTGCAAATCAAAGCTGCCGTGTTGAAATCCCAGTCTATCCCAAGTTCGTTGTGTTGCAACTTTGCTTTGTTTAAGCTGCTAATTTACTTTTTATTTAAATTTTTAGTCTTCTTTTTTAAATTTTTTCTATTTTTTGGTGGAAGTCTCATTCAAATGCAAATTAGCTACAAATGTTTCAATAATTGCTGACTAAAAGTTGTTGGGACGACTTTCTTACCGATGCCATCAGCATCTGACATGAAGCACAGTGGGCATTTTGCAGATATTTGTGAAGATAGTTATAAGTTATAGTCAAAAACGTGAGGCCTAGCAGTGACTAAGGTTCAGTTGGTCTTACTTATACATATATGAAAATATCATTTGTAAAGATATGAGCGGTTGACTATCAATACAAATTTGACGCGGCCCACGCACACTAGTCGGTCTTGTATGGAGTTGGTGGCCAAAAATACCTTCAGTAGAGATATAAACGTGAAACTTTGGTCACGGCTTTACAAATATGTGAGAATTATTTTTCATAAAATTGGTGCGGGTGATACCTTTATACCGACCCACAACCACCCACTTTCCCCGCATGCATACAAATAGTAAGTAGATGTGGGTGTAAAAGTGGTAAGATGTGTCTATCGCAAATACAATGTTTAATAAGATTAAATAAAGAAATTAAAATTATTAAAAGATCTTGCATACATAGCAATAACAAAACCACAAAGACGCACAAAACTTTACATTCGTATATCGTCGACTGGATAAAATAATGTCGTATGTTACATATGAGCACATATAACATACGACAATAATTTATCAGGGTGTGTGACGCTATCAGAAATTTGTCGCAAAACATAGTAGTGGCAGAAAGTAGCAGCTGATATGAACACTTAAGAATCTTAAAACTTTGACTAATAATAGATATAAGTCCCACGTGAGATCGTGTGAGGACCCCAACTCATAAAAGCACTGGTGAAATTTTTAAATAACACAAAAAACACAACAAGCTAAAGACACACTAAAATTATTTCAAAATGAAGTACATCAGTACCTTTGACTTCAATCTCATTTCTATGTATTTCAATACCATGATCTTCTATGTATTTTTAAATAGTAAACTTGCACTTATTTTTAACTGCTCACACTGCAAAAACCAACTATACTATAACCTAACTTTTGAGCTATTCTTAAAGAGTACAGTTCGAATACAACAAAAAAAATATTTATTTATTTATTCACATTATAGTCTAGGACATCTGAACCTCCTTACAGACTGTTTACAATGTATCTTAACTAATAATATCAAATATTAAAATTATTTCATTCAATAGCTAAACCTAATTTTATTTAATGCAAAATCAATATCTATAGAATACAGCAAATTAAACTCCCTCATTGCCCTAGCAATTGGAGATTGGAAGCATAAGTCGTTCTAACTCTATCTACTAGAAAAATGAGGCATCGAAGGGTTCGCGATGGTACATTGAACCGTACACGTTCTAGAAGATAGGGCGAGTCAACCTTCCCATTGATGATATCATATAAAAATGTTAATGAAGCATTGATCTTCTACTCACTAAAGATTTCAGGTTAATTAAAATACACCTAGAACTGTATGTTGGAACAGGATCGTGAAAACGCAAAGACCGGAGGGCAAATCGCAAAATATTTTTGAATACGCTCAAGTCGGTCTACATGGCAGGCATGGTATGGCCTCCAAACGAAAATAGCATATTCTAGTTTAGACCACACTAGGGTTGTAAATAAAAGTTTTAAAGTATAAGGATCATTAATATCCATACTGGAACGGGAATGAACGCGAGTGTGGAATAAGACTTCGCAATGAACATAATTAATCTGACTGTGAAATAGAAACTTCGCATCAAAGACTACACCAGATCTGATATTTCATCAACAACCCTCAGCGTAGAGTCCCCCAATATGACAAGAACCAGGAAGAACATTTCGATTTTTGGCAAAGGTAATACTAAAACATTTACTTATATTTAAAAGCAGACGATTCCGTCTAGACCAGTCCATTACGTTATCAAGATCAGCTTAGAGCATAGTGGATTCAGATTTAGTCGTGATTGATGCAAAAATCTTCAAGTCATCAGCATACAATAAGAATTCAGCATTACTGAAACAATGACGTATGTTATTAATAAAGATAAAAAATATTACATTTTTAAAAGGCTGTTCAATAAGAGATACTAACGGACACCTTTGGTGACAAACATTTCACTTTGATTTTTTTATTTTTGGCCTATGGAACCGACCACTGTGCCACGCTTTAATTTATTTGTCTGGTCAATGCCCTAGATTGATGAGTAGTGTGATGACTAGTACCTAGGATCTACCTAATTATTTTCTAGATCTTAGTATTATTATTACTTAATGTAGTATGTTTTCAATAAACCGTTTAATTTAAACAATTTTTATACTCAGTTGAGCAGAGCTCACAGAGTATATTAAGTTTGATTGGATAACGGTTGGTTTGTACATATATAAAGGAATCGAGATAGATATAGACTTCCATATATCAAAATAATCAGGATCGAAAAAAAATTTGATTGAGCCATGTCCGTCCGTCCGTCCGTCCGTCCGTCCGTTAACACGATAACTTGAGTAAATTTTGAGGTATCTTGATGAAATTTGGTATGTATCTTCCTGAGCACTCATCTCAGATCGCTATTTAAAATGAACAATATCGGACTATAACCACGCCCACTTTTTCGATATCGAAAATTTCGAAAAACCGAGAAAGTGCGATAATTCATTACAAAAGACAGCTAAAGCGACGAAACTTGGTAGATGAGTTGAACTTATGACGCGGAATAGAAAATTAGTAAAATTTTGGACAATGGGCGTGGCACCGCCCACTTTTAAAGAAGGTAATTTAAATTTTTTGCAAGCTGTAATTGGCATTCGTTGAAGATATCATGATGAAATTTGGCAGGAACGTTACTCCTATTACTATATGTACGCTTAATAAAAATTAGCAAAATCGGAGAAGGACCACGCCCACTTATTTCAACAAAAAATTTTATATCTTTACTGTATATAAGTAAATTATGTCAACATTCAACTCCAGCAATGATTGGTGCAACAAAATACAAAAATAAAAGACAATTTCAAAATGGGCGTGGCTCCGCCCTTTTTCATTGTAATTTGTCTAGGATACTTTTAAACGCCATAAGTCGCAACAAAAATTAACCAATCCTTTTGAAATTTGGTAGGGGCATAGATTTTATGACACTAGCTGTTTTCTGTGAATCGGTTGATGCCACGCCCAGTTTTTATACACAGTCGTCCGTCTGTCCTTCCGCATGGCCGTTAACACGATAACTTGAGCCAAAAATCGACATATATTTAATGAACTTAGTTCAAGTGCTTACTTGAATATAATATATATATATACTTTATATTGGTATAAAAATGAACGAAATCCGACTATGACCACGCCCACTTTTTCGATATCCGAAAATTACGAAAATGAAAAAATGCCATAATTCTATACCAAATACGAAAAAAGGGATGAAACATGGTAATTGGATTGTTTATTGACGCGAAATATAACTTTCGAAAAAACTTTGTAAAATGGTTGTGACACCCTGCCATATTAAGTAGAAGAAAATGAAAAAGTTCTGCAGGGCGAAATAAAAAACCCTTGAAAATCTTGGCAGGTATTACATATATAAATAAATTAGCGGTATCCAACGGATGATGTTCTGGGTCACCCTGGTCCACATTTTTGTCGATATCTAAAAACGT